>JBAMBQ010002407.1:0-15317 GCA_037044495.1 Stegana nigrithorax
AATGCTTCTGTCTTATGTATTATCTTTTGAACCTTATTTTTCTGATGGCCCTGATAGTATTCCTGGATGTGTTTTAAAGTACTGTGCTAGCGCTTTACATCTTCCTCTTTGTAAGTAGTTTAATTTATCGATTACGACCTTTTCCTTTCCTATGGTATGGAAAAAATCTTATATTTTGCTTCACCTCAAAAAAGGCAGTAAAAGGGATATCTCAAACTACCGTGGTATTGCTAAGCTATGCGCAATACCGAAGTTACTAAAACTTATAATTACTGATCAGCTTCAGCATTATATAATTCCAAATTTGAGTATTTCTCAACATGGCATCTCTAACAAACAATCTACAGTTACAAATCTTTTGGAGTTCACTTCACTTGTTTCTAGTGGATTTGCCTGCTATTGTCAGACAGATGTTATTTATACTGATTTCAGTAAAGCATATGATAGTGTTTGCCATTCGTTGCTTCTTACTAAGTTAGATAGATTTGGCTTCTCGCCTAAACTTGTAATGTGGATTGATAGCTATTTAAGGCGTAGGTCCCAAAAAGTTTTATTTAACGGCTGTGTTTCTAAAACTATTAATTTTTACTCTGGTGTACCTCAAGGTAGCTACTTAGGTCCTTTGCTTTTGAACATTTGCATAAATGACCTTCCATCGGTTATTAAGCATCATCATGTGCATATGTTTGCTGACGATGTACAACTATGTTTTACTCTGGAATCTCTTCATAATCAGAGTCTTCTTCAAGAAGACCTTGATCAACTTTCCAAGTGATGTGTCAATAATTTTCTTTATCAAAATTGTGATAAACGTAAAATAATGTCTTTCACTCGTAGCAAACCTATGTTATATTTCTACTCCTTAAATGGTGATACTTTAGCACGTGTTTATGAGTTTATCGAATTAGGTGTTTTGATGAAACTTAACTTTAATTCTCATATTCTCATAACTAGAATTAAAGCTAGAGATGTTCTTGGCTTTATTAAAATATGGCTTAAATAAAAAATGATCTTTACACCACCAAGCAGCTTTTCACTTCTTTAGTTCGTCAGATTTTAGAATATACTTCATGAATTTGGAATCCTCAACTTACAACATATACCGATCGTATTAAAACTGTTCAAAAACAATTTTTGCTTTTTGCGTTGCCAGGATTAAACTGGAATTCTGCAGTTCGTCTCCCTTCATACCATTGCCGCCTTAAATTGATTAATTTTCCTATCTTAGCTAGTCGGAGATTCATGTTAGATATTCTTTTTCTTCATAATCTTATAGACGGCAATGTCAATTCTCCTTATCTCCTTGGGAAAATAAATTTTAAGATGCCTTCGCGTTCAACAAGATATTATTTGCCCATTAGACTAAACACTGCACGATCATCTGTCCTATTGCATGATCCCCTAGATGTTATGTGTTTGGCTTTTAACTCTAACTATCATTTATTTTCTAACATAGCCTCTTCTCATACTTTAAAATCATTTTCTTACTTGTAGATTTTATGAAATTATATAGAATTAGATACTTATTTTAATTTAGACTGCTAATAGTCGTATTAATTTAAATTTAGTTTGTTTAATTTTTGTAATTAGTGTTTTTTAATCTATAAGTAAAAATTTTTTAAGTAGATAAAGTCGTAGCTGTGAAACAGACACTAGGTCTGGTTTCGTAAGTCCAACGTCTGCGAAGAAAAAGAAAAAAAAGTTCTGAATGAAACACTGTATTTAGTACTTTTCGGTCATTAATGATCTTTTTGTTGGTAAGCGTCAATTCAAAAACATCATGTCTTCGTCTTTTTATAAGCGTTGGCCTGTTACCGGAATTCATAATTGCCAGGCTAGAGAAGAGTATGAAGTCCAACAACTTCTTACTTCTGTAGTAGCATTTTCTGCAACCCCAGAAAGTGTTTTGAGAGTATGCATCTTAACCTAATATCAACACAAGGCCGATGGACTCAGCATATCTTATGATTTCGAAGAGATCTTTTGTTGCTGGAGGACAGGTCGAATCATATGGAAAATATGCTAACACAATAATTCTATCTTATAGTTCTCTTCCTTTAACATAAGATATTTTAACCGTGACCAAGTCCTACGTGCAGAACTGTTTCAGCATCATTGTCCTACATTTTTTCGTATTAATACCAAAGCCGCAGATGTGCTGGTTGAGCACCCATGGCTATTGTATTTAGACTACTTGTAGATTTGTCTACAATGTAGCTGATTTGCTTTACTGCATATTGATATGAATATTAATGAGCCTGTTCATCAATGTAATTACATTTAGTTCTTAATAGTTACTAAGGAAAGTTTGATGCAACCCAGAAACAGGTAAGGACGAAATCCCCACATATCTTTAAGTAACATGGCTGATTGTTTATCAACTGCAACCACAAGGACTTTGGTCGTTCTTCCTTATAAACAATGAACCGGTTTCTGCCAGTTGCTGAGATATTTGGGCAACGTTTTAGGGCAACCATTTGAAAGATCGAGCATCTGTACATTTTACTTGTATAGTATTCTACACAACTTTCATACCCTCAAAAGTTGGAGAATTGATCTCCATTAATGACTTCCAAAGATGTCCTTCGACTCCGGCTCTTAGACTGACAGTTTTCTTGGAGGCACACCATTGCTCGGTGACTGCGGCTCATCTGACGGCTTATCCAAAAGCTCCGAAGCACGTGAGCAAGTTGGTTTTTCAGTCTGGTCAGGAATACCAGTCTCCATGCTCATAGGTTTTTCCATAGCTGTCGCATTAGAATTTGATGATGAAAGTTTTGGTTTCTTCTTCCTTTTCTTCTAAGACTTCGCGTTTCCCGCTTTGTTATTGGCCTCGCTCTCTGAAAAGAAGGAGTCAACCTCCTCTCTAGATCGTTTGCTGCTAATAGCTAACGGGGTCGAACATTGCCCAACAGCGTCACTTGCCTTATTCAAGAATGACTTCCTGCCTGACAAGAATGACTTCCTGCTGGCTCCTGACCGCTACATGGCAATATAGGCTCAAAAACAACCCCCGTCGAGCCAACCGAGGGAGATAGAGGAGTACAGATACCAACTGCATTCACTGGTGTGGAGACATTTGCTCTCCGTGTCTTCCTTTTCCTTACCTTTGGATTAGATTCCATTTTAGCTACCTGTCTGTTTAAACCGTAGCCCTCTTTGAGCGTGGTTGCCTATCGTGGAGTCTGTGTTATTCACAGAGCCGGCTGCAATAATTAGTATCTGGTCACATTCGACTCCAACCTAGTCCAGATAATCAGCCGCTAGAGCTGTAGTACAGCTGGTTTTCATAGCCGGTTCCAGTTCAAGTGTTAAGCCGTCTTGTACCTGGTCTTGACTTCCCAGCGTCGATTTGGAGGCTTTGCCGGCGATGCCGGCTCACGTTCCAATAGAACACACTCTAACGATTCCGACAGAGTGTCCTCGGCTACCTAACGAGTTAGTATAGTTTCGTGTGTCTTTGACATTACTCAGACCCTTAACCGCGGAAAGGCACGTTAGCATGAAAAGATAGTTCGCATACATACATAGTATTTTTAGATTAAAACACACGATAAAAAAGCGCAATTGTAAATTGCTTTTGTTTGCAGAACAAAAAGCCGAATAATATTCTTTTCTGATCGAACTTATGTTCTTTCTGCTTTTTCTCTAATTTCGTTGCATTGGTTTAATTGTCTGCTCGCTCTGTGGTTGTTGTTGTTTTGGTTGGTCTCGCATCATTTCGTTTGCTTTTGCTTTTACTGAACGTGTATTAGCAATTTTGTGTAATATGTAATGTAAATATGAGTTAAAAGAAGAAGAAATATATCAGTCTATTTGAGTCTGTTTGCTGATGACAACTTTGATTTTATAAATGTTATTTTTTTTTTTAATTATGTATTTTCTCCTTTTTTTTTTTTAACATTTAATAATGCCTATAAGCTGGAACTAGTACTTTCAGCAATTGACAATATTTCATAACACGTTATAAGCAAACTGTTCTAAGCAATCGTTGTAGCGTAATGGGTTGAGTGACGGCGAGAGTGTTTTTATACCCTGTAGCAAAAAATGGTGAAGGGTATATTAAAGTTGTGCAAATGTATGTAACAGGCAGAAGGAGGCGTGGTAGACCCCACAAAGTATATATATTCTTGATCAGTATCGAAAGACGAGTCGATCTAGCCATGTCCGTCTGTCTGTCTGTCTGTATGAACACACGGATCTCAGAAACGGTGAGACCTTCAACCACCAAATTTGTTACGAAGACTCGCCCAATCCATAGGCATAACAAGTTTACTTTTTTTTCAATATTCGACCTATAACATATAGCTGCCATAGGCACGATCAGCCGAAAATCCACATTTAGTAACCAAAACCCTTTTGTTTTTCAAGATATCATTGCCAAATTTTATATTGATTAGTTTTAGCTAATGCCCAATCACATATCTAAAAGTGATGTATATCGGTTTACTATATCATATAGCTGCCATAGAAACAATCGGCCGAAAAACAACATTTACTAAAAAAAAATTTTTTGTTTATTAAGATATCGTTACCAAATTTTGGATTTGATTATTTTAAGTAATATCCAATCATATTCCGGAATATGATAAATATCGATTTACTATAACATATTTTTTTTTCTTGAGAGATCCTTACGTAATGAATACAAAATATTAAAGCAACAAAAAAATATGTTCAGTTTTGGATTGGGTACAGGGTTTTCTATAGTCGGTTACGCCCAACTATAACCCTGCCTTTCTAGTTAATTTCTACACACTGTCACTCCGATGGTTCAAATTCTGCTTTTGGTAAGAATTTTTTTTTTTATTTTTTATTATTCTTTTCTTTTTTATTTATTTTTATTCCCAATAGTTTAAGTATTTTGTCTTTATTACATTCGACTAGCATAGTTTTTGAGGTGAAAGGAGGAGTTCTAGTAAGTCACATGGCAATTATATATCTATTACCTTTTTATTATTCTAATTTAGTTTTTTCTTTTTTGCGATTAGAAATGCTTAAACGCTACACACAACCAATACAACTACCAGAAGTGCAAAAATGAAATTAATTAAATTAAATAAAACAAAAATTGTGTTTAATAACAAATGTTATGCATCTGAATGTTAGTGCAACGTAAAAAAAAAATCTCAACGGTTACACCAAAGAACATTTGTAACTACTCAATATATTCAAGCGAGATACGACAACTAGTCAATGAGAAAAAATGACTTGAGAAACGACTCTATAGAAGTCTTCCAGCTAAAAGCTGAGCCAAACGATCCTGAATGTAACCTATGGAGTGCCACGAAATACCTCAAACGACGAGACTGGTGTCATAACAACCAAGATAAAGCTGATGCATTCGCCGAGCACTTACAACAACATTTCACACCGTTCTCGCTTTGCAGCAGCATACAAGAAACAACAAAAGATCGCGGAATAAGTTCACATTGCCCTCCCAGCGCGCCAATATCGCCGGTTAGCATAGATGAAAAAGTAAGCGAAATAAAAATTCTGGCAGAAAAAAATCAGCACAATATGATGGCAGCGACAACACAACAATCAAAGCCCTCCATGCAAACTGCTTACACCTACTAGTCAACGTCTTCAACGTATGCTTTGTGATTAGCCACTTCCCCAACCAATGGAAGTGTGCTGAAATCATTCTTATCCTGAATCCTAGTATAGCTGAAAACGAAATGTCATCGTATCGTCCCATCTGTCTTCTGCCAGTGCTCTTGAAAATATTCGAAAGAATATTTCTATCGAAGAGTACTGCGACGGCTGGAAAGGGACGTCCTACCTGATAACCAATTCGGAATCCGCCGTAGTTACGGAACTCCGGAACAAGTCGCTAATCGTCCTCACGGCGTTTGAACAAAAAGAATACTGTTCGGCTGTGTTCTTGAATATTTTTTTTTAAGCAGGCATTTGACAGAGTCTGGCAAAAAGGACTTCTGTACAAGATAAAAAGGATCGAGTTCACAATTTTTGTTCCTTGAGCATACTTAAGAAACAAAAAGTTCTATGTTAGATACGACAGCGCCAAATCTGCAATAAAAGACATACAATCAGGAGTCCCGCAAGGCAGTGTATTCGGTCCACTGCTTTACACCTTATACACATCTGACATGCCAAGCCCTATCCAACTAACTAACTAAGACGGGGGTCAGCTGACTTCCACAAGGGTAATGCTAGGATAACCGAGGTTACAACCGAATGGTAGCGCAGAAGTGCGCCTATAACCACCACGTAGTAGTGTCCCCCGGTAACAGGCCTTACCTTGATGAGTGCCTGGCCAATATAGCCGGGCGAACTCCCGAACCGCATCCTTCCCTCCCTATTTCCTTTCCCTCCCACACTTCCCACTGGGCTGGATTAAGGTGTCATCCGACCCGTGCCGAAGATCGATTACTCTGAGAGCCCAGTTAACAAAGCTCAGCCACTAACGGAGTGCTCAGGTGCCAGGTGAACACCGGTTCTAATTCGCCTTATCTGTGTAATGCGGATTTCTGCACAGATGGACCCTACAATTCTCCGTCACTCGTGGGATATATGAGTAAGACGCCCAACATTTCAATCACGCGGGATATCCCCGCGACCCAACTCACCGACCAGTTCGAGCGAAATCATCTTGATGAGGTACGCCTCTAATCGACTGCCAAGAGGCAAACAGCTAGAGCACCTGGCTCTAAGCAGGCCAACACGGTCAACATTGCCAAGGTGCTTCGTTCTTGACGTCTTTTGTCCTGAAAACACTAGAAAAGCTGGTGGACAAATACATACGGACAACAATACTTGCGCGAGAACCCCTTCACCACTCGCAGCATGCATACCGAGCTGGTCGATCCAAGGAAGCCTTCGACAATACATCCCACGCTGCAGTGGCTGATGCACTTGTACGTAAAGGCATTAATCCCTCATTAGTTAGCTGGATTAACTCAGTTCTAAGGTCACGCGCAGCCGAGGTTACGATGGGAGACACCACTTTAGCAATGACAACCACGCGTGGTTGCCCCCAAGGGGGGTCCAATCACCGCTATTGTGGAGTCTCGTCATCGAGCTTACGGCAAACACTCACCCCCCTACTATGGAGCTTTGGAAGGGACCCTCTCTGACAACAAAATCAGGTGAGGATATTCCCTCAGCATACTTCGCCACGTTCTTCCTCGCTAAGAGTGAAGGCAAGTCGAAGGAGTTCTTGCTATCAGTTCTGAAAAGCCAAAACGCTGGCATTAATGTGTCCTCATGGAAGGTTGTTCAGTTCAAAACGCAAGGCCAAGGCACCCTCATCACAGTTGGGATTGATGAGGAATCGAAAAACACCACAGTGAAGATGGATCACAAATTACGATATCGATTCGGTACTGTAATTGTGAACGGTCTGAATAAATTCGACAAGGCCGGAAAACCATTCAACACTATGAATTATTCAGCTGCAGTGAGTGATGCAGGCCCAGCGCCAAGTCATGCAACCACGTCCCAGACATTGAACATGGACAGGAGCGCGACGTCTACTCTCAGCGAAAATGCTGAGTCACCCCATGAAGTCTCGACTGCTGCCCCATGGACACAACGACTCACCAAGGTATACACAATAAAATATTTTAAAATCAACTTTTATTGAAAGTTATATTTATATGTCGGAGAATGCTCTTGATTCATTTTCTTTGTTTGTGAGTGAAATGAAATTTAGAACTAATGTGAAGCTCAGAGCTTACGTGAAGTTTAGATCTAAATATAACAACTTGGTGGTAAATCCATGGGCTGGCGCAAGCGAACTTTGTTGAAGAATTCTTATTCTATCCTATCCTATAAGTGATTTAGCGGATTTATTTCAAATGGCATCTTCTTCTTGTAGTTGTTGCATATGGGAAAGTTTATCCATGTTGATTTCACTTAACTTCAATTAAAATGCCAAAAAAAAAATACGTTCATTCAACGGCTGTATTCAATTTGAGATCCATTTTAATACATATATTATTAAATTAATTATGAAATGAACACTTCATGTGTGAAAAATAATTGACTCCATTAATATTAATATTGTATAAACATGAGTAGACTAAAAAATTCATGATTACATTGTTATTATTGTTTGTTATACTATTTATTTTTTTGTGAGTGCATTTTTGGTTCTTTTCGTTTTCTTCTAAAACTTGTATTCGTTTCTTTAATTTATCAATTGTTTTATACATGCTTTCCAATTTCTTGCAACACTGAGTGATGTGGTCAAGAACGCATGATTGCAATTTTGCAATGTTCTCACAATTAGTATTCAGTCTTTTTTCGTTGTCATTTTTTATTGATGATTCTACCACTTCCACTTTTTGAAGCAAGGAATTCATGCTGGGTCTAGTCGATGATGAATTGTATTTTCTTTTTCTTGTATCTAATACTGGCGGTGTGTTCTCCTTGTCCTCCTCCTAGATGGTAAATAAGAATTTATTTCATAAATGTTCATAAAAAATAATAAACAAAACACTTCCAACTCACCACTTCCAGTTGTTGCACGCTAAAATATTTCGATGCTATCGTTGTTATAGGATATAGATGTTCTATTTCGAACATTTCATCGAAATAATACAACGACGGCATTCATTTGTCGCCGCCTGATTCCGTTGTTGGCTATTCAGATTTTACCTATTTACAACCAAAAAATTCTAATTATACTAATATTCATAAATAAACTCACACACCTTCTCACTCTGAAGTAGCTTAGATCTTAGACCTTATTGAGCTGTTGTGTCTTAAAAAATGTATTAAAATCGATCTTATTATAAAGACAGGCGCAACACCACGGCGAAAAAACACACTTTCACTTTATAACTCAGAAGCTAAAAGCAAGCAAGAAAGCAGTAGCACTCAAAAAAATTGAGTTGGCTGCAGCAAACTGTAATTTTTCACAGCTGATGCTGTAGCCGAATAGAAGTTTTCTATTATTTTAACAGATTCCACTTTGAATTTTCCCAGCAATTCTTTTGAGGTTCTCTGGAATCCTGTTAAATTTTAACATGATATTAAGTTTTCTGTTATTTTAACAGATTCCACTTTGAATTTTCCTAGCAATTCTTTTGAGGTTCTCTGGAATCCTGTTAAATTTGGTTAACATGGTGTTAAGTCGGTTTGTTAAACTAATTAAAGTAACAGAATCCGCATGCCGTTAGTCACAACCATTTGTATTCTGGCATACATGAGAACTTGAATCGGTTTTTTATTTTTGGCTTTTAATCAATTTGTAGCATGAGTTCAAATCTTGCGTGCGATATATGAAAATATTGAAAATGCATGTCTTACTTACATTTAAATTAAATTGAATTTTTTTACAGAAACTCCAAAAAAACATTAAATTCACAGGAGATTAAATGTAACCAAAATGTCGGTAATATAAATTTGTTATTTTAAAACATCAATCGATGCCGTTTTCTCGCGATATTTAGATACAGTGCAATATATAGTGTTTGAATCTAATTTTAATCTTTGATACTTTATCATTTATTCATTACTTATCAAATATCAAAAATCTACCCTTAAATAGACAAACTCCATACTAGGCATTAGTGCAAGCAGCATACGAATAGGCAGAAACGGAAACAATATCATTTGAAATCTCATCAAAAGCGCATACACACATAAAAACCGAAATCAAATTAAAGACACCTCAAAAGAGTAGGCACCCCATGTGCATGCGCTAGGTTGCACATGCTATCAAAGGTTGCGTTATCAAATGTCCTTTCGATGTCCACAAATACCCCCAAACAATAAAGATCACGGATCGTGCTCCATTCGATTTTGCTGATAAAATCATGTAGAGCAGAGTTACATGACATTCCACTCTGATAAGCATGCTGGCTCATGTTGAGAGGATTGCGAAGATCTTATGTACAAATCAACTGTCTGCTCTAGACCCTTTAGTAGGAATGATGATAAACTAATAGGTCTAAAACTTTTCGGGGGAGTGTAGTCATCTTTCCCAGGTTTGGCCGTCTTGCCTACAGCAACTCTCATGTGGATCAACACGTACAGCAAGTGTGTGCCGTAATTGAGAATACTGAAGGAAGCATTCTCACCTCCACCTGGTGACGGCTGGAAACAGCCATGCACCATGTTACCAACGCGGCGTGTCTTCAAGACATGCTCAGCTGGAACATGATGTGGACTGGCTTATATAGATCGGGCGGAGGAGCAAAACCTCTTAAATAAAACACCTCCTAACCCAAGGTGTCATGCGAACCGTGCTTACTGGGTGGTTTGCAGCTAGGGGATTAACCGGCTGTATTATAAGTGAGTTACCTCGATACTGGGTCACCTCGAGGTTTATGAAAGACCTTACCATGGTACGAGGCTCCGCCGTAGTGGACCATCACTTCACCTCTCCCCTAATCCAAGGTGTATGCACTCCATGTCTATTGGATGGCTTGCAGCCAGGGGAAAATACCGGCTCTATTATAACGTTGCTACCTTGATACCGGGTCTCTTCGAGGTATAACTATGACATTACCCTGGTATGGGGCGCTGCTACAGCGGACCAACGCTTTCCCCTCTCAATTCAGTAACCCGCTTATCTGCCTCGGCCTATTATGGTCAAATTACGATATGATGAAACCTAAAAACAAAAAAAAAAAACCAATATGAACACGCAGTTCTTAACTGCAAACCCAACCTGGCTCAAGCCAGATTCTTGTGCCAAGTGGAAGTAGTATCACGAGTTTGACCAACAGGGCCACTAACCTCATGGGAGCAGAGGAAGCCGGGAGCAACTCTTGTGGAAGAAATGGCCAATGGTTTCAAAGCGCAACTACAAGGTTTCGCGATTCAGACTACTCGAACGCTTGAGAAGTGTTCCAGATGATGAAAGATCGGAGAAGCAGAAATCCTCTGTCCTAAGGGCTAAACGGATAACAGAGCGACTATCACAAGTTCCTAAACCGAGTCCGCCGCCAAGCAATTATGGGCGCTTGTTAACAAAAGCAACACAGACGGTACAATCGCGACAGAGAACTGGACGAAAGTTGGGGCCAAGCGTGTTCGAGCTACCAACATTGACCTGGAAGGTCACTAAGATTGAGGAACCACTCACCTTTTGGTGCACTGCAACCTTTGTGGTCAGTACGGACTCGCTGGAGCCTCATCTAGATCTGGCGTTGTAATAGGCTATGGTTTCTCATCAGTAATGAGATGAAAATCTACAAGAAGAACTGAATGCCATAGAATAATGAATATCCAGGTGCATCCTCCTCCACGGCTGGGGAACCACAAGGTACCGCTCTCGAGGCGACAACACCAAAGAAAGCATCGACTGATGGCAGCCTCTACTCTCTTCTTGAAGGGGTGGCGAAAGCCACTCTAACGGAAAGGAACCGTGGGTAGTACACGGTCTTGTATGCGGACTCAGGGCTAACAAATTTAAGTTGATGTATGTGCGCAACCAAGGTAAACCCAGAGCGTGTGTGCTAGTAAGAAAGGCACCGACCAAGTCACCATTAGCCTAGAGGCCGGTAGTGAACGAATGTGTCTCACAACCAGCTACTTCGCCCACGATCCTGGTAGCACAGTCACAAAGACTGTGAGCTTAACTGGTTGCCGGTGCTGATGTCAACGCGCACCATTCGGTGTGGGGCAGCATGGACATCAACACAAGAGGTGACTGACTTTTTGATTATATTCTAATCACAAATCTCCAAGTATGTCAAAGAGGGAGCAAGCCTCTTGCAATAGGCAAGAGGTTATCGATGCGAAAGAAGTCGACTCTGGCAAAAGGTGGAAGGTGTAGGAAGAACACGGGAAGGCAGTAGACACCCTTCAAAAGAGTAAAATATACTCGCCTAGAAGAAGACTGGAAGAGATGCAAAGAATCTCTGAAGGATTAAAAAAAATGTTAAAGAACTGCCCAGAAGCAGTCTTGGAGATCCTTCTGTGAAGAAGTGGAGGGATGCTATACTCCAGTCCTCCAGACTCTGAAAAATTATAGCAGATGACCCCCTAAAACTGGGAGCTACTACAGAAAACGGACGGTACGTTCACTACAACTAGCAAAGAGTCACTAGAACACCTTCTTGACACACACTTTCCAGGATGATCAGTCAAGACAGAGCAAAACATAGAAAATTTAGTGAATGGTCGCGAGATCATATCTGAAGAACGACTCTTGTATGGCTTTAAACCTTTCAAATCTCCAGGACCAGACGGGATTCGTCCAATAGAACTGCAAAATACTAGTGGATTCCTGTCGGGCAATATACTATCAATCTTCAAGTTTTACTTCAAACTTGGCTATATTTCGCAGAGAGAGGCATGTTAAGATAGTCTGCATACGTAAGGCCGGAAAAAGCTTAACATACACACCCAAAAGACTAAATACCGATCTCCCTATCGTCGTTCCTTTTGAAAACGTTAGAAAGGATGATAGAAATCCGCTTAAATCTAACGATAGAAAAAAGGATAATCTCACCGGCACAGCACGCCTACACTTAGGGAAAATCGGTTGAGACCGATCTTCATTCTTTTATCTCTACTGCGGAAAACTCCTTGCATTAAAAGGAGTTAACTCTAGCAGCATTCCTTGATATTGAAGGAGCCTGAGCCTGAGGAAGGCTAGCGTGGCCTTGTCCGCCTGCAAAAGAGCGATAGACAAAACTTGGGGAATCAAACCTAGTATTGCATATTAGCTCTACAGATCAATCGTCAGACCCATTCTCCTGGATGGCAAAGTAGTCTGGTGGACTGCGACGCAGAAGAAAACCTACAGCGCAACTCTCAGTAAGGTTCAAAGATCGGCGGAAATAGATATAAGTGGTGCCATGAGAACCACGTGGCTCGAGGGTGATCCCTCACCAAACGTCCCGAACAAGATATACACAGATGGATCTAAAATGGATACCAGTGTAGGATCGGGAGTCTTATGAGAACTGCCCTCAATCAAAAAACACTCGATGCTGCCATCGTATCTGTATCGTGTTGGATTTACTACAACCATGCACATGTCGCTTGTGCCGACCTAACTGGTAGATTGCCAAAAATAATGGCTCTCGCTGGTCGCGTACCGACTGCCACCCTTCGAAGATTAATTTTTCCAAATTTGTTATGAATTCACGGAGTTATTTAGTTAGTTTTCGGAGTTAGCTAAGGATTATAAAAGCCTAGGAGAAAAGCTAGAAGTTTATGAAAAATCTTTTGAGGAGTACAAATGTGCTGATTTGTCTCCTAAATGGAAGAAAGCCAAGTCTTCCAAAGCAAAAGTACCCCCTACGATAGTAATAAGTGCTATTGATAGCCGTTATACTTCCGGTTACTAAGACCCGAATAGTGATCAGGTGTATTCTACTCCTTTATCAGTTTCTCGTTCAATTTCTCTTGTTAAGGTAGATAATACAGTGGTTTCTAAACCTGCTATTGTGCCAACTTTACAGCCTTCTGTCAAAATTTCACCAAAGTCTTTATTTGTCGTTCCAGTCACTGAAGCTATCTTTGTCTCTCGGTTGGCCATTGACACTACGGAATGTGATTTTAATCATTACATTATTTCTAAATGTCCATCTATTTTTATTACTATTATTAATAAATTAAAGTTTGCCCATAAGCGATCTTATTCTTCAATTACAATTATAGTTCCGGCAGATTATTTCGCGGAATTGCTTAAGCCCGACTTTTGTCCTAGTAATTGTATTGTGCATGAATATGATTACAAAGATCGGAATAAAGCTCCACATATTGTAGCTAATTTAGTCCCGGTATCAAAAAACGTAAAAAGTGCGACATAACAGAAAAAAAAGTAAATATTTGTCAGCTGTGAACTTTGTTGGTATCATATCAAAACGTTAGAGGAATTAATTCTAAACTTAAAAGGTTATTTCTCGATAGCTTTTCTTTTGATTCTGATATTATTGTCTTTGTTGAAACCTGGCTCCGCCCTGAAGTCCTTAACTCAGAAATCTTTAATAGTAATTTTGTAACTTTTAGGAAAGATCGGTCCGCGAGAATTGGTGGTGGTGTTCTGATTTCTGTCAATTCATCTCTATGCGCCGATGAAATACTTACCCCTTTCGCTAATAATATTGAGATTCGTTGTGTTAAAGTTTCAGTAAACAATTGCTATATATTTTTAACTTGTTCTTATATTCCACCTTCGTCTGATGATATTATTTACACTGCTCATGTGGATTCTATAAAATTCTCCACACCGCTGACTATTTATTAGTCATGGGTGATTTTAATCTCCCACTTGTCTTTTGGTCCCCTTCTGAGCTTTAAAATTCCCTTGTACCTGGCTCTTCATGTAAATTTGTAGATGCAATATTAGATGATTCTCTTGAGCAAATTAATTTTATTAGTTTTTACTGATCGCGTCACACATTTTTCAGTGCGTAGGTCTACTCCGTCATCTACCCCTGAAGATAGTTACCAACCTACTCCTCAGCTAGAAATTCTTATGAAGACATCTTCATCGAATTTACCTAGTGGGAAAGCTAGTAAGTCGTTTTGTTTTAAAAAACTGATTTTGGTAAACTTAATCAGTTTCTATTATATACTGATTGAAGCAGTGCAGTTGTTTAATATAACTTTACTCAAATTTAAAAATAAATGCGTTCTTACAATAATTCGTAATTAATTAACGTTAAATTGAATATTAAATGTGATCCTAAGTCGTTCCATAATTTAAATAATTCAAAACGCAGGTCTAATACTTTTCCCTCCATTATGAAGCTAAGTAATGTTGAGGGATGTAATAATGCTGATATTTCTAACTTATTTGCCAGCTTCTTCCAAAATAATTATAGTGATAGTTTTGTCTCACGTAGTTTTTATCCCGACCCAAGTAAAGAGGCCTCTTACCCAATCAATTGTCCAGTTATTGATGAAAAAATGCTTCTGTCTTATGTATTATCTTTTGAACCTTATTTTTCTGATGGCCCTGATAGTATTCCTGGATGTGTTTTAAAGTACTGTGCTAGCGCTAAACACTGCACGATCATCTGTCCTATTGCATGATCCCCTAGATGTTATGTGTTTGGCTTATAACTCTAACTATCATTTATTTTCTAACATAGCCTCTTCTCATATTTTAAAATCATTGTAGATTTTATGAAATTATATAGAGTTAGATACTTATTTTAATTTACACTCTTAATAGTCGTATTAATTAAAATTTTTTTTTTTTTTTTTATTTCCCAATTGTATAAGTATTCTGTCTCAAATAAGTTTGACTTTAATACAATATTTATAGCTTTAAGTGTTTCTAATTAAGTTACATGAGCATTTAAATGTAGCTTAGTATTATATGTGATATTTGGTTTAAATTGGAGAAAAAAGAGAGAAAAAATAGGAACACCTCGGCT
>JBAMBQ010002408.1:0-24115 GCA_037044495.1 Stegana nigrithorax
AGTGCCGGCAGAGGTTTAAGCCTTACGATCTCTGTGAACTGAAAACTCATAATTATTTACCATTATCGTTTCGTTATAGAATTTTATTAACTACGAACCATTTAAATTTCTTATATTGTTTTCAAAGCTTATTGCTCCATTAAAATCATTCAATAATATTAATCCCGCTTGGATTTCTTCAATATTTTTTACTTGTTCATTATTAGTTATAGCGCAATTGTGCGGTTAATTTTTAAGTATATTTACGATACAATTATCATTTGATAAATTTCCTATTTCGTTTTGTTTACATATTTTTATATCATCGATACTCTTACAATTTTTTTTTACTCCATAAAATTTGTTGTTACATTTTAATATTTTCTCGTAATTTAGTTTTAGAATTCTTTTATCTTTTTTTAGAGGTTTTATAATTATAGATTCACAAATTTCTTTTCCCGTTTTGGGTATACTTATAATATAAATTATAGTGTTACTTCGTACAGCGATTTTAAGGTCGGCAAAATTCATTGATTCATCTAAAGTTTGGAAAGGCATGTTTTCATTTGTAAAGATATTATTAATTTCTAGCATTTCGGTATCAGATAATATAAACGTATTTATGATATTCGTTTTAGTGAAGTGTATTGCATACTTTATATTTTCTATTTCTTTTTTTATAATATCGATTTTAAATTTACTTTGCAATATGAATGTACTCCTGAATTCTTCACTGTTTTTTAAAGTTTTTAATATTGCATTGCTAACATTTGTAATATTA
The DNA here is from genome assembly GCA_037044495.1 of Stegana nigrithorax. Taxonomy (NCBI): domain Eukaryota; kingdom Metazoa; phylum Arthropoda; class Insecta; order Diptera; family Drosophilidae; genus Stegana; species Stegana nigrithorax. Next base: position 761 of record JBAMBQ010002408.1, read on the forward strand.
TTTATTCTTTCTATTATTTTTTTTATTTTTACCACTTGCTCGTTATTGTTCTTTATTATTTCTTCGAATTTATCGCTTATTGCTACTAGATCATCGTGGTCAGGACTGCCTGCCACCCATTTCCAAGTGGTACCTATGAAATTTAATGCTCACTTGTTTTTAGATTTAGGTGTTAGATTATGAATGGATTTCTTGATATCTTTTAGTTCTTCACTCAAATGTGAAAATAGAGGATGGGATGTTGGGATGTTTTCGATGAAACTATTTTGGATGTCTTCTGTAATGATAGTGAATTCGGTGAGGTTGATGATGTGAAAGATCCGGTAAGTTCCAGTTTCTATTTTCCCGATACCATTTTCAATAGTAACGACTTCTGATTGCGAATATTCTAACACTTCGACTGATTCAAAGCATAGATGTTTAAGCCAATGAGGAGGAGCATTCTAAGAGGTATATTTCGATTAGTTTCTTATCCGATCTTTATGGACTATTTTCCCTGATTCAGTTATAACGGTGGATTGCTTATTTTCTTTAACTATTTCTTCCTTATATCTCTTTGAAAGTTTTGTGCCTAATCTCTTATTTTGTTTTACATAGATTTTGTCTCTTATTTGGTAATTGATGTTTTCTGATTTATTTTTATTGTGATACTGTAAATCTTGCTCTTGTTTTCCTTTCAATTTTTCGTAATTTTCTTTGCTGACTTTTTCTCTATCATAAGGTCCAAGTGGAGTGGGTCTACCAAAAAAAAGATCGACAGGTTTTTTCCCTGTAACGGAATGTATAGAGTGATTGTACTCGTTCACGGAACTTTCTATTAATTCGTCAAAATCTTTGTCAGGATGTTGTTATTTTAAGCATCTCTTTATCTCATGATTTCGGCTAGTGTGGAGTGGAAGCGTTCTATCTGTCCGTTCACTTCACTTTTGTATGGGGGCGCACTAAATATGTTGATATTGAACTCATTTTCTAACATAAATTTTATTGGTTGGGAGTTCAAGGATTTTTCGTTATCAAAGACTACGTTTTTAGGTACGCCGAAATAAAAAATAATTTCTCTGAGTGGTTTCCTTATGTCTTCTATGCTTTTCCCATCTATTTTTTTTATGACAGCTAACTTAGAGAATTTATCGATGGTGGTAAGTATTTTGCGTTTATTAGTGGAAAAAATATCTATGTGGATGGTGTGACCTGTATAGTCTGGTAGGGGTGTAGGGTGTAATTTCGTATTGTTTGGATGACGATCATATTTGTTTTCTTTGCAGACTCGACACATTCTAGTAACCTTTTTGATTTTCTTTGTCATAGCAGGGAAATAATATTTTGACAAAATTTGTATTCGGTTTTCTTTCTCATTTCTATGTGCGCGGTTATGCGTCTCTATGACGATTTTGTCTTGTTATTCTATACTACTGACGTCCTTTACTATTTGCTGTGCAAAGCGGATTTTGTAGTTGGAAAAGTGAAGTGGGTATATTGCCTGAATTTTCAACATTATTTCCTCAGTTGTTTTTATACCATTTATTATGGCTGGATTTAGATGCTTTTTTAATAGTTGGGTCAGTGAATCCTCGGAAAGCGTTGTTACTGTTATTATATGCCTATGGTATGATGGGAAAACTATTTCGAATTTATAAGAGCGGTTAGAGTCTTCCGAAATGAAGATTTGATTTTTAAAAACGTTAATTGGGCTTTCTACTGAGGGTATTAAGTTTTCGGAAGAACTATCGCTACTGTGAACGGTGGCTGTTAGTGCGTTTATGTTGGACTTAGGTGGTCTTGATAGTAGATCTGCTACGACATTGGTAAGGCCTGGATTATAAATTAGTTCGTGGTTATATTCCTCTAACTGTGCTTTCCACCTTTTCATTTTGGCGTTGGTATTTTTGTTGCTTAGAGCAAATTTTTTTGGTTGGTGGTCGGTAAAGATTCGTACCTTTTTAGATCCGTATAGGAAACATCTCAAGGACTGGAGTGCCCAAATTATTGCCAGCATTTCTTTTTCATTTGCGGAGAAGTTTTCTTCTGATCTACCTAAGGTTCTGGAAAGGAAGCAGATAGGTCTACCGTCTTGGGATAATACGGCTCCTAGTGCGTAATTTGAAGCATCTGTGGTAAGCTCGAAGGCTTTTTCGAAGTCTGGGAAATGCAACATAACCTCGTCTGATGTTAGACAATTCTTTAGCTGTTTAAATGCTTTTTTTGCTTGCGTCGATAGATTTAGTTGGGTCTTTTTAGACAATGTTATAGGAATTTTGCCTAACTCACCTCGAAGTATTTCGGTAAGTGGTTTGGCGATTTGCGCGTAAGCCTTGATAAATCTGCGATAATATCCAGTCATTCCTAAAAAGGATCGTAAATCATGGACAGTCTTTGGTTGTGGGAAATTTATAATAGCTTCGACCTTTTTTGGAGTGGTACGAATACCGTTTTGTTCGACAATGATGCCGAGAAACTCTAATTTTTCCTTCATGAATTCGCATTTATCGAGTTGTACTTTTAAATTTGCTTTCTCAAGCGTGTTGAAAATGATTTTAAAATTTTTGAAATGCTCTTTTTTATTCTAAAAATAATTATATCATCTATGGAGACGTAACAGCGAACACCGATATGTTCCCTTAACACATCGTCAAGTGTACGTTGGAAGATGGCTGGGGCATTCCTTAGGCCGAAAGGCAGCCGCGTAAACTCGAATTTCCCATGTGCAACCGAAAAAGCCGTTTTTTCAATGTCTGCCTCATTTAGCGCAATTTGGTGGAAACCGCTCTTAAGGTCAATTGTGGAGAAGTATTTGTTGGAACCTAGGTTGGCTAGAATGGTAGTGATATCTGGGATCGGATATTTGTCTGGTATGGTATCCTCGTTTAATTTACGATAGTCTATTACCATACGAAATTTTTGTACTCCTGAAGTGTCTTGCTTCTTTGGAACTATCCATACTGGGGAATTGTAGGGAGATTTCGATGGTCGAATAATACCATCTGCTAATAATTTCTCTATTTGTCTATCTATCTCCTTCTTTAGGGGCATTGGGTATGGGTAAGTTTTTGAATATACTGGTCTGTCGGTTTTTGTTCTAATTTCCGCTTGTACGTTAGTAACATAAGTGAGCTTTTTATCAGGTTCTGCAAATAATGTTGGGCAAGAATGGGCTAGTTTTTCTAGTTTCTCACTATCCTCGGGATCAAGATGATTCAGCCGTAGTATGGTGTGTGTAATAGAATTAATAGGTAGTTGATGGATTGGGTACTCAAACTTATTAAGGAGTGTAAAATAATTTCCTCTAGTAAAAATTAAAGCATTTAGCTTCTTTAGTATGTCATTTCCTACTATTGCGTCAAACGTCATCAGGCTGGGTAAAATGTAGAATTTAAATTTTCCTATTTCATTACCAAAGATATCTATCTTAGCGTGGTGTGTAATTTGGACTTGACCCCCGACAGAATCTACAGTAAAGGGTTTGTTGGTTATGGGATTTCGAATGTAGTTTGGTGTGATATAATTTTTATTGGATCCGGTATCTAGCAAAAATTTGAGCTCGTTGCCGTTTTTCATTTTGAAACAGTAGTACGGTGACGAGGATGAGTTTAATCTAAAAAATTAACGTTGTCATTGACTACCTCTACTACCTCACCTTCTTCCTCATACTCGGTTGCGTACGATTGAAGATCTTCCGAATAATATTGTTCTGCATTTGCTTCTATTACATTTTCTTCCTCTATATCTGGGTATGTTACCGCCTCGGTATTAAAAACTCTCTGTATTTTGTGTGGTTGTTGTGTATTTTGTGAAAAGGGGCGTTTAGTGCCCTGATCTTGGAACCTTTGTGCTGGTCTGTAATTTGGATGTTGTTGAAATGGTGATGTGTTACTTCCCCCTTGTGGCCCGTATGCTCGATTTTGGTAATTTACCTGCTTTGTTTGGATAGATCTATCTATATCCATTGGGACTGGATGGTCCATGAACTGCGCTATTTGCGTGGTTGGTTCGATAGTTCATGTTTCCTAATTTAAGACACATATGAAGGGCTTGCGGTAGGCTAGTTGGTTCTCTTACACTTAGGAGACTTGGTAAAGCACCATTTAACCCTCTTTTGAAAGTATCAAGGGCCTTTTCCCTATAGACATTAGTCATGGCTGACAAAGCTTCTTCTCCTAATTCAAGGCAATCGATTTTGTCCAAAATCAAAGAAAGTAGTTGATAAACCCGTTGGTAGAATTCTTCAACACTATTGCCCCGTTGTGCGAGCGTTGTCATTTGGTACTCGAGAGTGCTAACATCTCTCTTGTCTGAATAGTGTAACATAAGGCACTTTTTAATTTTACCTCAGTCTAAGGGGGTGCGGTATGATTCTAGTGCCGCATCAGCTTCTCCGGTTATTTTGTGTCGGATGGTATGTAGGATCGCGAAATATTTTGGCGTATTTTTATTTTGCCCGTACATTAAAAATATTCTGTCTACCGACTTTCTTCAGGAACAAAATTCCCCGGATTTTCCTGAAAATTCCCTTAAACATTTTACTACGTCTGGCACCCTTTCAGAGCCTTCAATGTTTCTAGTAAAATCTATTCTTTGTTCTTCCTTTGGTTCTACGCGTGGATTCAAAATATTTGTCACTGTTTCGGATATTAAGCTTACCAGTTCTTTCTTTTGATTGTTAGTGAATGTGGTAAGAAGGAGGGATGGCTGATTTACACTGCTTGATGGGCCTAGGTTTAATTTTGCCATCGTTGCGTTAATATCTTCTTCTGTCATTTTTTATTATTTTTTTGTATTTTATTTCTTTGGAAAAAAAAATTTCTTTACTTAATTTCTAATAGATTTTGATTTTTGTATCTTCAGTAATATAATATTATCTAAACTATCGCTCACATAAAGAAGGTTTTGTCCATTTCGTCTGGTTTCCAGTAGAGTTGTTGCTTGTATCCTTTGGTGACCCTTTCTCGACGTTGAGACTTCTTAAGCGAATCTTCCTCTTCTTTGTTTTTCGATTGTGGTTTATTTATCTATTATTATGTTTCCAGAATTTGCACTGGTTTTTTTTCTTCAGTTTTTTTTTTTTATTTATTTTTATATGTTCAGAATTTGCATTTGTTTTTATCTTTTCGGAATTTACACTGTCCTTTTTTTTTCCAATTTTGATTATTTATTTTTATATTTCCCAAAATTTGCACTGTCTTATTTTGTTTCAGAGGTTTCGTAATGCGTGATTTAATTTGTTATAGTTCTTTTTATAAGGTATGATTAATTTAAGCTTATACGGCTACACTTTATTTGACCGTTTGTGTTTGATTTTTCTCGCGTGGCAGGATCGTACAATCCGTCCTTTTCTATACACGATTTTTCGCGATTACTAAGGGGCCACTACGAGAGTTTTATGAATTTATAATGGCCGCGAATTATGTTTAATAACAACTATAGACGCGGTCCCTGCTCGGGCGCCAATTAAAAAAATCACTTGTTTTATTTTTTAAAAAATAATTTTTATTTATAACACTTGATTAATTTCGTTTACAATTTCTTAGTTCCACTTATTTACGTTTGAGAACTATGTGCTTATTTTACTTTATTTTAACAAATTATTTAATTTAAAGCACTATGTGCTTTTTGTTCTATTTAACACTTTGCTTTTACAAATTATTTAATTTAAAGCACGATGTGCTTAATTTATTTAACACTATAATTTTACAGCACTATGTGCTTTCCCGTTATGAGTTCGATACAAACTAAAGCTTCGAGTTTTAACCTAAGGCTGAAGAAACCTCTCTTGGTCAAACGTTCTTGCACGTACGCTGTCTTTGCGCGTGGAAGAAATTTGAGTAATGCCTTGAACGGAAGGTTCGCAGACATAGCGTCAGCGAAATAATGTGGGAAACGAAAAAGTCAAATCTTGCAAATGTTGCATAAGTGAACGAATGCACTGATAGTGCTTATGTAAGGGAATGATTTTATTTGTAAGGGAATATTTTAACTTTACGAAAAGTCGAATCTTGCAAATGTTGGATAAGTGAGTGAATGCACTGATAATGCTTATGTAAGGGAATGATTTGACTTGTAGAGAAATGTTTTAACTTATATATGATTTGAACTTGAACCGCTGGTCCGATAATGCTGCCAAATCAATTTACTTAATTTATATTATTTTGCTACCATTACAGTAGTAAGTTCTAGGGAGAACTAGTTTTGTTGTAGTAAGTTCTTGCCAGAATTGTTTTTTATTTTTTTTTTTTTTGCAGTAAGTTCTAGCAAGAAATAGTATATTTGTAGAAAGTTTTAGTAAGAACTAGTTAAGTCGTTTTAAGTTCTAGTAATATCTAGTTTTTTGTAGCACTAGTAGCGTCAAGTTTTAGTTGGTGGTTTTTATTAGTAAGTTTTCTTGTAGTAACAGTATCATTTATTTTTCGTTTTAGTTGAGAATTTCTATTGTTTCGGGGCACCAGTTGTCAGATAGCATCTAATACTAGAAAAGAGCGAAGCGACAAATTTCGGGTCAGCTCAAACGGGGTTGATAGCGAACATAGTAACACAGGCGGTGAGGGCTATGCAAAACGAGTTGCTGGCCCAGCTGTCAGGGCAAGTGGCGCAATTAGTGCGAACTAGCATGTCATCCTTCCGAAGGACATCAGCGGATAGCGGTTCACAGGCAGTTAGATCATTAGGATTAGGAGCGCCAACGCAATCAGATTTTCTCAAACAGCGTTTGGGCCTCAATGAGTTTTCAGATCGGGAGACGTCAAGGAGCATGCCACCAGATCTTTCCATGAGGCCTGACAAGGTCGGCCAAATTTTATATGGGTGGAAGCTGAGTTTCAGCAGAAATTCCGAAGAAATTAGTATTGACAACTTTTTATACCGCGTTGAGGCAATTACTCATCAAACGCTGGCAGGGAATTTCTCAATTCTCTGTAGTAATGCTAGTTTATTATTTGATGGTAAAGCTCTAGAGTACTCTGGCGTTTTTGTAAGGCGTCACCAGACTTTAATTGGCAAATGTTGTGCCAAGTCTTTAGAAAACAGTTTCGTGACAACCGAACGGATATGGACATCCGGGAGGCCATACGAGACCAGAAACAGAAAGATCGTGAAACTTTCGACGGGTTCTAAGATACTGTTGTTCTGCTCATGGATAGTTTAGCGAGACCATTTCCTGAGCAGGAAGTGATGGAAATTTAATACCTGAAATTAGGCATGAGTTGCTCAATGTGCAGATAGAAACCGTGGAGCGAATACGGGAAGTCTACCGAAGGCGAGAATCTTTCCTAGAGGATTTGAAGAAGATCAATAGTTACCATCGAGCATTGCCATTGCACAAACCGATAGCTGAGTTAGTCAAGGAAATGTTGCATGATGAAGCCGTGGAATTTTTGGATGTTGAAAGTGAAGCCGAGATGGGAGCAATGGCGTTAATTTTTTGGAAATGTAGGACGAATGTCCATAGGTGTCGTGCGTCCGCTGTGAAAAAAATGGGAGGCCGGACACACAACGCGTCAGCAACAGTATGTTCGGAAAAGCAGGTCATCGGCACCGGAGGCGAAAAATGCAAAAGCCCAAGGAAATCATTCAGCCTAGCTAAAAGAGTTCCTGAAGAATTAAGAGGAGATCCACTTAAAGGTTGTCCAGTTCTTAGATAAGATAAACTTTTGGACAATGTTTGACTTGTTACCCCAAAACATGCAAATAGCAGAGATTGGGCCAGATCCTTATGAGTTGACGGTAGTAAAATTTTCTTCTTTCACTATTTCCGGATTAAGAAAAACTTATTATCTTTGACACGCCATAGATGTTGGTGAGGCTAAGCCCATCAAACAACGGCACTTCCCGATATCACCAGACGTGGAAAAATTTGCATTTCGATGAGCGCTTTATACTGGTTGCATTTCATCTGATATCTTGGTGGACTGTAGACCGCTGTTAGTGATAGTATATTAGGCGTCTTTATCGTGACAGCAGCTGATTGAAATTCTTCGGTGTACACTTTCCAGTCGGGGTAATGCTTTAATGTTTTTTTAATTAGAACGACAGCGCCTCCGCGTGCGCAATTGCTGGGATGAGTAGTGTGATGAATATTATAGTTTCTGAATTTTATGTAGGACTGGTTCGTGAAATGTGTTTCTGCGATGAGGCAAACATCCACGTTTTTTAGCGAGAGTATGATTTCTAATTAACGTTGCTGCTTGAGAAGCCCGTTGGCATTCCAGAGCATTATATGTAAATTTCTACGCTTCCTGATGTCAGGCAATAAGATTTTCAAGTTTCGTTAAATGTGTCTGAAGACTGATATAAAATTTTTCTTGGTTGCTTAGTTTTGCCAGTATTTGTGCCAATATGTCCTGTTCTACCATCTTTTGCGTATTGGTTTTATTGTTCAAAATGGATGAGTAGCTGTGCTTGTTATATATGACAGGTTTACTCTCAGTTGGTCGATCGGTTAGATTATTTTCTGATGAATTGGCCGTATTGGTTGCCGCAGGTAATCCGTTTAGGTTAGGCTTACCAATTTAATTATTATTTCTGATGATTTGCAACTGCTTAGCGACAGTGCAGACTTTATAGTGTGCTGGGTGATTTTCTCCACAATTATAGCACTTTGGTTGTTCGGTGCTTGGTTTTTGGCATTCTTTGGTTGCAGGCTTTCCGCAGAAATTTTAAGTAAGGCCAAATGATTGGCATTGTTTGCATTGGGGTATAAGCTTGGAGCGTCGGATTGGTTCAATGGTTACAATGCTTTTTAGAATTGCTTTAATCTTGAATATTTTGTTTTGTGTCATTTACACTTAATGCATATAGACTTTTTATTACGTCCATTTAAATGCAATTCGTCAGCAAAGTTTTAATTTAACGGAACATTTTTTTTAGTATTTATATTTATTTATATTTATTGTCAATATATTGTGTCGCAACTTGCAGTATATATTTAAAATATTTTTTTTTGTCATTTATTTATTTCATTATTTATTCCCATATTTTAAATCATTTACCATGATATTATTCAATAAATTGTCTTTTAAGGTCAATTGATGACTCATAAATTGCTGGCTTCCTTCACAGCTTCTCAAGTAATTTTTATAATAATAATAAATTGTATTTCAATCAATTAGGATCACATATATATTTTTTTATATATGTATGTATATACCTAAAAATTCTTTTAACATTTTTTAATACTAGATTCGTTTGGGTTAGAACGAGCTGGACATGTCTTTTTATTTGTGATTTTTAAAGCGCTTATTGATGGGTTTTTGACACTTGACATACTCTTTTTATTGGAACTTTAAAAAAAAATTTTCGTTTCATGACATTCTGTATTGTTAAGTGAGGGTATTTTGTACTGTAAATATTTTACTGTCATCATTATTAATGACATTTCGACCATAGTTTTTATGTTTTCGAGATTCCATGCTTTTATTTTCGCAGGTAAAGAAAAAAGAAAAAAAAATGTAACATTAATAAATTAATAACACATTGTTATGTCGATTACAAATTAATTAATTTATACAAATTGAAACAATAAAAATGAATAAATAATAAAAAGGCATCCTCTCGATGCCCATCAACAGCGCTAAGAGCAAATAGTGCTGCAACGCAGGAATAACATCAACAAGACAAATGAATGCTAACGATGCTAAATAACGACTGGATTAAATCAAGTGCGCATAGCAGAAATCAGGATAGAACTAAGTTAACATAACTAAGCTTTGTAAATAGCATTAACCAGTAATGTGCAACGCTGATTGCTACTTAATGGCGTAAACTTAGAAATAAGTCACGTACATTTTCATGTAAACCAGATGCACTCTGCTGTGGTCCCCACCATTGATTTATATAACCGTTTTGTATTCCTTACAATTTGCCTACTGGTTTCATTGTACGTTCTTCTATTAGTTTCCATATCTGTTTGAATATTCACTTGTAGACTATCGACCAATTCTTTAAGGTTTCTATATTAAAACTTTTTGTCATCGTCTTCGTTGATGAGAGGCATGTTATGTAAAGTAGGCAAAACACTATAATCATCCAAAGTGTGGCTTGCCATTGGTTCTTTTTCCATTTTTGCTTTTCTTGTATTAGTGTATCCATTACTTGCATCTGAGGGTCAAATATGGATATTGCTGATCCAGAGAGTATGGACACACAGCCAGTTAGCTGAGTTGTAATTGACTTAGTTGGCTGCTCAGTTAGTTTGCTTTGGTTTCGCTGAGTTGATAACGTAAACGATTCTAATTCTTGTTCTAGTTTTTTGATTTTTGGCGAATAGCGAGTCATTAATAGATTGCAAGCTTTCGCATTTGTTTTGTGAAAGTTCTGTTTTGCAAGTATTCTCGAGTTTTCAATGTTTAGTGAATAGAGAGTTTATTAATGGCCATTTCTTCTATGCTTGCTTTATTCCGAGTCACTTGAATATTGTTCGTCTACTGTATTCTTAAGCTTTTTCTTCTGTACGTTATTTTCAAAAGTTAGATAATCTAGTTGGCGTTTTTTAGCTTTTGGGACTGTCGCAGCTATTGTTTCATCGTTACTAATTAGTATAATTTAATTTATGTGCTGATAAGTTTAATTTCAACGGTCGCTGCTATGTGTGAATGGTGTGTTTTGACTATTGCCGAACTATTTGCTGTTGTTACCCTATTTTTATGGCATAGTTATTAAAACTTTTGATGCAGTAGTCTTCGGGTTTCTGTTTACTGTTAGCTATATTGGCATTTTCGCTACCTCGCTTATTACAGTTTTTGTAGTTATAATATGTTCGGTAGATAAAGCCATTATGATTTTTTGTTTCCGTATTCATTGTTGCAATGAATATATTTTGCTATAGCATCATTTAATGTGCTGAATTGACTTGCTTCGAGAAATATGCGTATCGTTTTATTTTTGCACTTTTCTATCATTACTGGTACTTGAGAAATTATAACATACACCGCGACCTAGCTATACCTATGAAATAAAGCGGTTCTCCACCAGATACAAAGACAGGCTGATCAGGCACACTAATATTTTAGCTAGAGGCCTAAATAATAATTCAACCTTGAGGAGACTCAAAAGGAAACACCCATTAGACATAGTAAATTGATTAGTAACAACCTAGCTAGTACTGTAAATATTTTAGGATATAGTTATATATACATACATATATAGTTTGTAGCATAGTTTAATTTGTAAATACATATGCTAAGAAATAAAGCATATTATTCAATAAGGTCCATGTATAGCTAGTTATAAAATTTGGTTATAGTCGCAATAGACTGATGGCAAATAAAGAGAATATAGAAAAAAAAAAATCTATCATTGCTGATATTGCATCTTTTATTTCAAAGAAATTCGCATTATCAGTGTCTAAACCAAGCAAGTTTCTTATTTCTTCGGCATCCATCATTTTTGCTTTTATGAGGTTATTCACCTTTGATATTTTGTTTTAGTTTAGCAATGATCCCTTGGATCTTTGTTTCCTTACGTACTTTGTACGAATTTGTGCCAACTATTTTTGTTTTTATAACCTCTATGGCTAGTTCTTCTTCATTGCCTTTTAGGAGGTCTGTCAGCTTTAATGCTGTTAGAAATCATTGTAGATTTATTATTTTTCTAACAAAGTTAGGTATTATCTCTGAGATTTGTTTGATGTATTCGCTCTCTTGCTTTATTTGGTCCGTCATTTATTATATATAATTTTATTATATGTGGTAATTGTGAAAATTTGTGTTATATTTTCTTTTAATTAATATTAGTAGATAGGAACTGAGAGTTCTGGCTCAGGGACAATTTACGGGGTAATTCTGAAAGGGGAAGGTAGGAGGAAATCACAAAACCAATGAAAGGGGGGAATCTTGATGCTCAAGCCGATTGTTATTGTTGCTCGATTTGCCTAATAAGTGCCTGCCACCGCAGACTGCCAGCCTATGGACAAACGTTATTCTATTGCTGACACCCCGTCGCCACCATACATCTTCAAATGTTACTCCATTACCGCAACCTCGCCACCATGCCACCCCTTCACCCGACCACCACCACTCTATTATCCCACGACAGACGGACATGTGCAAGCAATTATCAACTGCACACCATAAACCGACAGTCGGATGCATAAAACGATTTTTTTGTTTATTTATTTTTGCTATCTTAGCTACTAAAACGTTTGCATGTTCAAGCTACTGTGCATATAATTGCAAGCGCACTAACGTTTACATGCCCAAACTATTGTGCATAAAACAGCATATTTCTAATGTTCACGCATAAGCTGCTAGGGGGTCAGCTGACTTCCACAAGGGTAATGCTAGGATAACCTAGGTTGCAACCGAATGGTAGCGCAGAAGTGAGGCTATTACCTCCACGTGGTGGCCCCCGGTAACAGGCCTCACCTTGATGAGTGCCTGGCCAATATAGCCGGGCGAAATCCCGTCCCGCACCCTTTCCTCCATGTTTCCTTTCCCTCCCACACTTCCCCCTGGGCTGGATTAAGGTATCATCCGAACCGTGCCGAAGATCGACCAGACTGAGAGCCCAGTTAACAAAGCTCAGCCACTAACGGAGGGCTCAGGTGCCAGACGCACACCTGTTCTAATTTGCCTTATCTGTGTAATGCGAATCTCTGCACAGATGGACCTTACAATTCTCCGCCACTCGTGGGATATATGAATAAAACACCCAATATATCGATCACTCGGGATATCCCTGCGACCCAACTCGCCGACCAGTTCGAGCGAAACCATCTTGATGAGGTATGCCCCTCATCGACTGCCAAGTGGCAAACAGCTAGAGCACCTGGCTCTAAGCAGGCCAACACGGTCAACACTGCCAAGGTGCGTCGTTCCTCCCCGCCTCATAGAGGTTTGGGACCAAGTAGTGCGCAGACCAAGGCAAGTGCAAATGCAAACAAACCTGCTCAGGTGAGGATATTCCCTCAGCTTACTTCGCCACGTTCTTCCTCGCTAAGAGTGAAGGCAAGTCGAAGGAGTTCTTGCTATCAGTTCTGAAAAGCCCAAACGCTGGCATTAATGTGTCCTCGTAGAAGGACAAGGCTCCTTCATCACAGTTGGAATTGATGAGGAATCGAAAAACACCACAGTGAAGATGGATCACAAATTACGATACCGATTCGGTACTGTAACTGTGAACGGTCTGAAGAAATTCGATGAGGCCGGAAAACCACCTAACACTATGAATGATTCAGCTGCAGTGAATGATGCAGGCCCTGCGCCAAGTCATGCAACCACTTCCCAGAAAGTGAGCATAGACTCACCGAAATGACTGAGTCACCCCATGAAGTCTCGACTGAGCCCATGGACATAACGACTCACCAAGGTATACACAATAAAATATTTTAAAATCAACTTTTATTGAAAGTTATATTTATATGTCGGAGAATGCTATTGATTCATTTTCTTTGTTTGTGAGTGAAATGAAATTTAGAACTAATGTGAAGCTCAGAGCTTACGTGAAGTTTAGATCTAAATATAACAACTTGGTGGTAAATCCATGGGCTGGCGCAAGCGAACTTTGTTGAAGAATTCTTATTCTATCCTATCCTATAAGTGATTTAGCGGATTTCTTTCAAATGGCATCTTCTTGTTGTTGTTGTTGCATATGGAAAAGTTTATCCATGTTGATTTCACTTAACTTCAATTAAAATACCAAAAAAAAAATACGTTCATTCAACGGCTGTATTCAATTTGAGATCCATTTTAATACATATATTATTAAATTAATTATGAAATGAACACTTCATGTGTGAAAAATAATTGACTCCATTAATATTAATATTGTATAAACATGAATAGACTAAAAAATTCATGATTACATTGTTATTATTGTGTGTTATACTATTTATTTGTGCATTTTTGGTTCTTTTCGTTTTCTTCTAAAACTTGTATTCGTTTCTTTAATTTATCAATTGTTTTATACATGCTTTCCAATTTCTTGCAACACTGAGTGATGTGGTCAAGAACGCATGATTGCAATTTTGCAATGTTCTCACAATTGGTATTCAGTCTTTTTTCGTTGTCATTTTTTATTGATGATTCTACCACTTCCGCTTTTTGAAGCAAGGAATTCATGCTGGGTCTAGTCGATGATGAATTGTATTTTCTTTTTCTTGTATCTAATACTGGCGGTGTGTTCTCCTTGTCCTCCTCCTAGATGGTAAATAAGAATTTATTTCATAAATGTTGATAAAAATAATAAACAAAACACTTCCAACTCACCACTTCCAGTTGTTGCACGCTAAAATATTTCGATGCTATCGTTGTTATAGGATATAGATGTTCTATTTCGAACATTTCATCGAAATAATACAACGACGGCATTCATTTGTCGCCGCCTGATTCCGTTGTTGGCTATTCAGATTTTACCTATTTACAACCAAAAAATTCTAATTATACTAATATTCATAAATAAACTCACACACCTTCTCACTCAGAAGTAGCTTAGATCTTAGACCTTATTGAGCTGTTGTGTCTTAAAAAATGTATTAAAATCGATCTTATTATAAAGACAGGCGCAACACCACGGCGAAAAAACACACTTTCACTTTATAACTCAGAAGCTAAAAGCAAGCAAGAAAGCAGTAACACTCAAAAAAATTGAGTTGGCTGCAGCAAACTGTAATTTTTCACAGCTGATGCTGTAGCCGAATAGAAGTTTTCTATTATTTTAACAGATTCCACTTTGAATTTTCCCAGCAATTCTTTTGAGGTTCTCTGGAATCCTGTTAAATTTTAACATGATATTAAGTTTTCTGTTATTTTAACAGATTCCACTTTGAATTTTCCTAGCAATTTTTTTGAGGTTCTATGGAATCCTGTTAAATTTGGTTAACAGAATCCGCATGCCGTTAGCCACAACAATTTGTATTCTGGCATACATGAGAACTTGAATGGGTTTTTTATTTTTGGCATGAGTTCAAATCTTGCGTGCGATATATGAAAATATTGAAAATGCATGTCTTACTTACATTTAAATTAAATAGAATTTTTTTACAGAAACTGCAAAAAAACATTAAATTCACAGGAGATTAAATGTAACCAAAATGTCGGTAACATAAATTTGTTATTTTAAAACATCAATCGATGCCGTTTTCTCGCGATATTTAGATACAGTACAATCGATAGTGTTTGAATATAATTTTAATCTTTGATATTTAATCATTTATTCATTACTTATCAAATATCAAAAATCTACCATTAAATAGACAAACTTCATACTAGGCATTAGTGCAAGCAGCATATGAATAGGCAGAAACGGAAACAATATCATTTGAAATCTCATCAAAAGCGCATACACACAAAAATAAAAACCGAAATCAAATTGAAGACAAACAATTCTCTTCAAAAACATGAGTGCGAGCAACACATGCATAGCAAAGGAAAGAAACACAAACACAAAGATGAGAAAATATTTTCCGACAGAGGGCATTATAGTAATTTCACTTCCAACCGCCTTCGTAGTATCTATATTCTCTGGCTACACGTTTTTGTTTTTATGTCCAACCCATTAAAGGCATGAACAACGAAGAGAAGAATTCAATTTCTTTCTACAATTAGAATTTCCTAAAAATATCCTTATTACAATCTGATAGAACAATTTATAATTCGGAGATAGAGTGGATCTTGGAAACGGTAAGACCTACAATCACCAAATTTGGCACGAAGTCTCGGACAATCTATAGGCATAAAAAGTTTATTAATTTTTTTTTTTTCGAAATTCGACCTATAACATATATCTGCCATAGGAACGATCGGCCGAAAACCCAAATTTAGTAACAAAAACCGTATTGTTTTTCAACATAACTTTACCAAATTTAATTTAGTAGTTTTAGCTAATGTCCAATTATACATACGGTTTACTATATCATATAGCAACGATCGGGCGAAAAACATTATTTAGTGAGAAAAATTTTTTTGTTTATTAAGATTTTGACAGTAGTCGAGTCCGCCGTAGATATTCGTGAGCCATCATGCGAAGATGATCCGAATAATTTACGAGAAGAAAATGAGGAATCGATCCGATGCTATAGAAACAGCAGATGAGCGGTACCAAAATAGCTCAAGAAAACATCCATCAAGCAGCCTTGGCTGTGCTGAGTAGGATGTTTGCATCGCAGAACTAAGGGCTAGTGCTCATACAGGAACCTTAGTGCCACAAGGGAAAAACAAAAGTCCTGTGTGGTAAGAATTCCCAAGTAGTATGGGCCACTCGAGAGAGATCCTCATAAACAAGCGCTTTTCATATACTATCCTTACAGAATTTCTCAGTAAGGACTGTACACCGCTACTGCTCACCGCGTTCGAAAACAACATGGCAACTAAAAAGGTCATTGTCTCGGGATATTTTCCGGGAGATGGGCCAGTCCCCCACCAGAAATCTCGAAGCTAGTCGACTTTGCCTGCAGTAAGAACCTGCCCTGTATAATCGAAACACCAACAAGAGGGGTGAGTATATTTTAGAATTCATCCTTCAATCTAACCTAGCAATAAGTAACATAGGGAATACCCCCACTTTTGTTAATAAGATAAGGGAGGAAGTGCTAGATATCACTCAGAAAATAGGCAACTGGAGAGTATCTAGCGAACCCTCAATGTTCGACCACAGAATAATTTTATTCTATCGGATATACAGGCAAAGCCTCACCCCCTTGTAGGAACCCGCGTAGAAAAAATTGGGTAAAATACAGAGAAACACTCACTGACATCACGCAGTCAGACAAACCCCATCCTCTGAGATGTCCCTCTCTCCCTCAATAAAAGCCTTCTAGAAGCCTATGAGGAAAGTTGTCCAAAAGGTAGAGTCAAGAGAGAGCATGACGCACCCTGGTGAAGAACTCATTGGAGAACCTCAGAAAACAGGTCAGAAAACTCTTCAACATAGCGAAGAATTTTGGCCAGTGGGAATTCTACAGACTGCATAAAGTCATGGCCAACGCAAGGGTTGATGCAAATGTATCACTGAAAAAACCTGATGGCTCCTACACGGAGCAGGGGAAGAAAGATATTACTCACCCAAAGTCTATCAGAGGAGGTTTATAACCGCTGCTGTGGAGTCTTGTCATAGACAGTCTTCTAATCGAGCTTACGGCAAAGGGTATCTCCAGCCAAGGCTACGCGGATGACATAGTCATCATAGTCTCTGGCCCCTTCGAGGAAACTCTCTGTGATATTATAACTCGGGGGTTGAATATCACGAAGAGATGGTGTAATACTGTAGGACTCAACATCAACCCTGCAAAAACCACCATCATACCATTCACCAAGTAGAGGCTGCTGGGCCTCATAAGTGAAATTCGCCAAGGAGGCTCCGCAATCCCCTTCTCCAGCGAGGTCAAGTACCTCGGAGTAATCTTTGCCCAGAAACTAAACTGGTCAAACGGGGCTCTACAACATGGTTGCCAAGCCAAGACTCACCAAATCTTGTTTCTGTCCAGAATAGACTGAATTCTCTCCAGCGCTTAGCATGCGTAGGTATCACAGGTTTTATGAGAACATGCCCAACTGCAGCAATGGAGAACATCCTAGATCTAACTCCACTTCATATCGTCATCTCCAATCTAGTAAAGGCAACATTGCTACGTCTCAGCACGGGAGACTCGCTAAATCTAGCCGACCGAAATAGGGTAAGCGAAGACCTACCCCTATTTCCGCTCCCCAGAGATGCAATTACTACCACCGTCCAATTCTCAAGGAATTATGACATTGGTCTTAATACTAAAAGAAGCTGGACAACGGAACGCGAGGCATATAATATCAAACCATATGCAATAGAGTGGTACACTAATGGCTCCTTGACCGAGGAAGGTACCAGCCTGGGTGTCTTCGGTCCTCGCACAAGGTACTATGAATCCCTCGTGAAGAACACCAGTATCTTCTAAGCGGAGATATGCGCCATCGAGAGGGGCTGTAAAAACAAAGACATAGTCATTCTTTCCGACAGTCAGGCAGCTATACGAGCTGTATCCTCATATAGCCTGAAGTCAAAACTGGCCATAGAAACCAAAAATACCTTTGAGTCGTTGGCCTCCTGTAACAGAGTTTCATTACTCTGGATACCAAGCCATGTCAACATTCGGGGTAACGAAGAAGCTGACAAAATAAATAGAAAAGGAGAAGTCAATGCAATGATAGGACCAGATCCCTGTTTAGGCATTGGCGCCCACACAGACAGAGAATATCTCCGAAACCTTGAGGTTAAACTCAGAAACAAACTTTGGGTAAATCAATCAGGTCTCAAATAGGCAAAAACTATGCTTGGTGGTTATAACCACAAAAGATTTACGATTATAATAGTGTTAAATAGGAACAAACTGAGAATACTCACAGGCTTCCTCTCTGGTCACAGCAGACTACGGAAGCTCACGTTCAAACTCGGTCTTTCTGATACCGATACATGCCGCTTTTGCGACACATTGGCGGAAACGCCAATACATATCCTATCAGAATGTGATGCGCTGTCAAGGCGAAGACACCAAGGGATGGTCGGGCTTCTCCCGACTCTTAACCCCCTAAGCATCCTATCCTTTCTGCAAGATATAGGACTTATGAAGGTTCTCTAGTTACTAGAGTCAACGGGAAGTACAATAGATCTTTTTCAGGTCGCAGTACATGATTTCCAGCCAAAATAGTAATAGTAAATAATAACTAACTAAGACTAAGTTACCATTGCAACATTCACCGACGACATGGCAGTACTTGCCATATCATCTAGTGCCAAAGGAAGAACTCAACTAATGCAGAATCAGCTCAACCGAATCCAAGACAGGATGATTACCTGAAATATTTCCGTAAACCACGTCACCTTTGCCCTCAGAAAACAAGATAACGACCGTGCCCGGCTCAACGACATACTAGAACCCAAGTTTAATAAAGTAGAATGCCTGGGCATGTGGCTCGAAACAAAAGACTGACCTGGAAGGACCACATAACAGTCAAGAGCTAGACCTGAAAACGCGTAGCATGCACTGGCTGCTATTACATAGGTCCAAACTAGGCCTAGAAAACAAAGTCAAACTATACAAAGCGATATTAAAGCCTGCTTGGACTTACGGGATTCAACTTTGGGGATACTTCAGAGATACCAAAACTTAACACTCAGAAAAATCACAGGGGCCCCTTGGTACATGAGAAACGACAAAATTCACCGTGACTTATCCCAGTAATCTCAGAAGAGATCAAACAGTACACTACCAATTACAAAGACTCGTCAGACACACTAACCACTTAGCAAGAGACTTACTCAATCAGTCAACATTGAGACTTCTCAAGAGAAAACACCCGTTAGATTTAGTAAATAGTTTAAAAACAACCTAGTGTGTAACATCATTTAAAAAATGTTATTAAGGATAACATGTAATATATAAATAATAATACATAGCTAATATAAGCATATAAAACAATAAGGCCCGTTGTACAGTTAGCTATAATATTTGATTATAGTCCTGATAAGACTGATGGCAAATAAAAAGAAAAGATATAAAAAAAAAATTTTATTTAAAGCAATTCAAAATATTTCAGCTCCAAAAATTCACTAATTATTTGACACGTCACCTGGCAAAGAAATCCTCTCTCTAGTCAGAGTTATCCGATTTCGAGAGAAAAAAAAGCCAAATTTCACCTTCTAATTCTTACACCATGACAGCAAATGGTGTTCAGGCTATATTAAAGTTGCGCAAATGTAAGTAACGGGCAGAAGGTGGCGTGGCAGACCCCATAAAATATGTAGATTCTTGATCAGCATCGAAAGGCGAGACGATCTAGCCATGTCCGTCTGTCCGTATGAATGCTCGGATCTCGGAAATGGCACGAAGACTCTGCCAATCCATAGGCATAACGAGTTTATTTTTTTAGTTCGATTTTCGACCTATAATATATAGCTGCCATAGGAACGATCGGCCGAAAAACCATCATTTAGTATCAAAAACGGCTTTATTATTCAATATTTCATAACCAACTTTCGCATTTAATAGTCAATCATATATTATAGTCAAATCATATATGTCGATATTATGAATATCGGTTTACTATATCACATAGCTGGCTGCCATAGGAACGATCATCGGCTGTAAATCAATATTTACTGAGTAAAACTTTTTTTTTATTTAGATATCGTTCCCAAATTTTGGATTTAGCTGTAATAGGAGCGAACGACTTTTTTGTTACTCGAGAAATCCAAAAAAAAATTTATTTATTGAATTTTGGATTGGGTACAGGGTATGCTATAGTCGAGTGCGCCCTTATTTTGCCGACGCATCTACAGTGAGTTACTTAAATATTTTGCCTCTTGGTTTTCGAGCAAAAATTGCATTTTGATGGCTTTTAAAATAACAAAAATTAGAAAAATACAAACTTGGCATGCTGTACTAATACAATAAATCAATGTTGTGTACAATTTTATATTTGTATTATCAAGGTAAACCGATCCAATATATTTATTGAATGTTTGACCGAAGTCGCCAAACCAAATAAAACACGATTAAATGATCGAAAGAACATGGTACAATATAAAATATCGCCTGTTATGGTCGCCCTAAATTGCAAACAACGCGAATTAATACAGGAATCCTTAAGAAAAACTAGTTTCGCCAGTGAACAAAGAATAGCAGTTGTTGCTCGCAAGGAGCAACAAAACTAGGACTTTGGAGTTTTGGAAGAGCATAATCTTCAGTGATGAAGGCAATTACAACATTTTCGGGTTAGGCGTCACATGGTCTGGCGCAATCCAAATGAAGCGTTAAATGTTATAAATGCCGAAATCAAAGGCATTTTATTGCATTTCAAATATGTATGTATTAAAAGTAATGTTAGCCACTAGTTTTAAACGCGTAAAATCGTTGTCTTAAGTCACTTTGGTGTCGTGTTCAATGGGTGCGGGGAAAAATTTTTCTTTTACATTTAATAATGTCTATAAGTTGAACTTCAATTGAAATTTAAATAACGTGGAGTCTAATCAACCAAAGGCACCTTCTCACTCAATTTAGGTTGTCACCCAACCCGTACGTGTTTTATAATCGCTCCTGTCATTAAAGTGTAAATTATAATAAAATAAAATAATACTTAAGTGTTTTTTTTATTACAATCAGGTCGAACGCTCAACTAAAGAAGTATAGACTACAAACCAATATAAAAAACGGCTAGTTCACAGTACTAAGTCCACTATAGATGAGCTATGATAGGCCACGCTCTCATTTCTTGCACCAAACATAGAGAGAGCAAGTTCGTGCAACTCATCACTTCTATGGTCAACGGCAACAAGTAATGCTATTGACGATACTCGCAACCTTTGAGTGCACACTGCTTCTCGCTATCAACGCCACAATACACCAGATTTCCAACTGTTCACAGTTGCAACAAATCAACAGCACAATATCTACAACATCAACAACAACATCTGTTAAAGTATCGATCGTGATCGCTCAATTAATACGCAGAACATTTTTAGCTAAACCAAAGGCAACAACAATCAAGTTGTTGTCGTCTTACTTAGTACGAAAAACACCGGATAATAAATCTGCAATCCCATAACAGTACAATTATAACAAAATCCTCACCCATTGAAACGCAAGTAATCATCATCATTTTAGGCTCTACAACTCGGGGCGAGTCTTGGCCTGCTCTCGCATTCATTTATGTTGTGTGCGCTAATTTTATGCACAAATGATTGGGACCTCCTGCTTATCGCCGAATCCGAACAGCACTATTTAAGAGCTTTTTTCGTGGCAAGTGTTTACTCTCACTTCTGTCACCAGCAGAGTTTGAGAGGACGACGGCTGTACAGAGAAAGCTTCTTAAATATGTTTTTGACTGTGTTGGGAACAGAACCCGGCCCACACGCATAGTAAACTGACACACAATTCACTATGCTACAGTCGCCGAAACGCAACTGAAAATCTTAATTAACGACAACCGAAATCGTCACCAACACAAACAATCTCCAAACAAAATAACTGACCAATCAAACACCAACAAAAAACAGAAAAATTAAATTCAAAATATAACACAAACAACAACAGCTCCACTGGACTCCTATGAGCACGAAACCAAACACATCTACAATATAAAACAAACATTTTGAAACAAAACTCTGTCTTTACGGTTTATTGAACTAAGTCAAAAAGAAAATAGCAAAGATATGTACAACATCGAGTCCCTTCTACATAACCATATTTATTTTGAACTACCACATCACAAAATAACAATAGCCCAATGAAACAACTGTCAAAAATACGTTCACACCAAAAAAATAAAAGCCGCAAACTGCGAAATAGATGGCAACCAGGTAAACGACACAGAACAAAACGGATATAACCACACACAATCACAAGTTCCGGCTAATACACAGCCTGTCACAAATTACTTTTCATACCGAAAAAAAAAATTCAATTTTTCAACTTTAAACCCAAAAAAATTACACTTTTTAGTACAGAAGATATTTTTTTTCATTGATTAAAATTATTTACTGTATTTAAAAACTAATTGTTAAAAAAAGTGCAATTTCAATGCATAACAAACAAAATAACAACAAAAACAAAAATTACTCTATTTTTCGACTGTCAAATAAATGTTTTCAATACTTTGTTTTCATTCCTTTTTGCACCAATTCAACGATGAACGGCACAAATTCCGTTAAGTATGCTCTTTGCTTTGTGCTTTTCTTAGAGTTTTTCAACCAGTTGATGATTAATTTTGACTTTGTGTGCACCATAAAGTCAATTAGTTTGATTTGAATATGACAGCACAGAGATTATTGTTTGGTGTGGTTCAGTTCGTATACTCCAAACACCAGTAGGGTAAAAGTGTGTAGGATCTGGTGGAAGTGTTTTCTGCAACTGGGAAGCCCACTAGATTATAATAAATCGAGCCGAAAACAAGTGTAAATTGCAACCAAAGCATTCATGTGGCACTAAATCCAAAATTACTAAACAGGCACAGCGCAAGAAATCTTTATCAAAAACCAAAAAGTTTGGACCAGAATCCTTGCTAAGAAACTTTGAGGAAGAGTGTGACGTAGTTGTTTCCCATGAAACAGCTCGGTAGGCCATACTACATTCCAAACACTTTGCAAGAGCAGCACCACATTCGTCGGTTGGAATAATGATGCGGTTTTCTACTGCTATTAACGGCTCCAGCCACACTCTAGTTGGCCCAACATTGTAATAAAAATCAGAGAATGTGACGTTGTCGCAGTAGTCAACAGGTTGGGGAAATGTGTATCATAGCGATGGACAATCGATTTCGCACATGTGACGTAGAAAGCACAGTTTTTTACGACCGGATCTTGGGATATAGTGGCCCAAACTCTAACACAATCATTATCATACGTTTTAATATAATACAAGCTCTTGTGTAGTTCAGGAAAAATGTCTGGCCATTAAGTCTGACT
>JBAMBQ010002409.1:0-19358 GCA_037044495.1 Stegana nigrithorax
AATACGTTTCGTTGTTTGCTGAACAAACAGAAGAATATTCTTTTCTGCTCGCACTTACTGTCTTGTTGCTATTTCTCTAACTTCGTTGTTTTTGTCTGCTCGCTCGCGTGGTTGTTGTTGTTTTTGTTTTTGTTGGTCTTGTATTATTTCATTTGCTTTTGCTTTTAATGTACGTGTATTAGCAATGTCTGTGCAATAAGTAATGTTAGACATGCGTTAAAAGAAGAAGGAATGTATCAGTCTATATGAATTATTTAGATTCTTCTTTTTCTTTTTTTCTTTTTTGGCAATGAGCGCTGTATAAAAAAGATTAAAGTCGATTCGTGCATAAGGCACACACGGTAAAGCGCTAGCAGGAGAAACTTTATGTTTTTAAATTTAAACATTAAAATTAAAATAGATTAGGCAGGGCGTACAGTCGGGCTGCAACCGACTATAGAAACCCCTGTACCCAATCCGAGACTGAATATAGTTTTTTGTTGCCTAGATGTTTTGTATTGCATTGTGTATGGCAGTAACATACGACCAGTTTGCTGGGGTTTCGGTTTGGGTATGTACTAAGCACATTATTAATCGGCCACGATATGTTCTTACAGTAAACCTATGGCTATAATGTGTCTGAGCGTACGATCTGATATTACGTAAAGGCATTGAATCCGAAATTTGGCTGATCGATATCTTTGTTGTGCTCGTAAGTTTCTCTGGAGCAAATGTTATGTTTCGGCCGATCGTTCCTTCGATTAGCTACTATGATGTAGTAAACCGATATACATAATAGCCGCGTGTATGATTGGACATTACCTAGAACTATTAATTCAAAAATCTGGCGCAACGATTTTATCTCGAAAAAATTTTTTAATCGCAAAACCATTATCGCGCAACCAAACGTTTTCTTGCTTATAGATAAACAAATGTGTGGTTGTTATACAATAATGAACTCTGTGTGTCAATACGTGTGCCGTATGAGATGTTGGGTATGCGAAATCTACTCTCGCTGTATAGCGAATATTAAATTTACGCATACTATGAGAGCGGACGTTTTCTTGCTTATATAAAGGGTGATTTTTTAAGCGTAGTTTTTTTAAAAATCGAAAAATTTGCTTAAAATATTCAAAATTTTATATTGTGTCGATAAAAAGGCTTTTGCCATTTACGTTTTAAAGACAACTTCATGTAAATGCTGTCCGCTGCTCCGTTCCAAATGGTCCATTCGGAAGGTCCAATTTTGCGTCACTTTTTCAAGCATTTCGGCCTGTATTCCAAGAAATACGCGTATTATGTTATCCTGTAAGGTTTCAATCGTGTTCGGCTTGTCCACATAGACTAACATAACATAAAATAACAGACTTTACATAACCCCACAGGAAATAATCAAGAGGCATTAAATCGCATGATCTTGGCGGCCAACTCACAGGGCCATTTCTAGAGATAAGCTGCTTACCAAATTCATCCTTCAACATTTCGTAATATGGTCGTAACAAACGGTGTACATTTTTCACAGAGCACGAATTTTGATGCTTTGTTGTCTGCAAATCTTTCCATGATTAAATGGTAGAGTATACTGAAAACTTTTCACTTTGACAGATGACGTTTGGACGCCATTAGTAACTAGTGCTGCCAACCTGAAAAACTGAACTCTTAAAAAATCACCCTATATATATATATATAAACTGATTAATCTTCCTACCTTAGCTAGTCGGAGATCCGTGTAAGGTATTCTTTTTCTTCATAAACTGATAAACGGAAATGTCAATTCAACTCATATCCTTGGGAAAACATATTTTAATGTGTCTGACTCAAAATTTAAATTTTTAGAGTACAATGTTAATAATGTTTTTTCGTTGTGATAGCGGTTTACATTTGCAAAAGGCAAGCTGGTTTACATTTTAAACTACTTTACTTAAAATAATTTTACTACCGCTAACCAACGAATTGTGTAGAGTGGTTTCAAAAAAAAATTTTTACTATTTAGTACTTTTACTCATTACACAATGTATAATGCAATGTAGCGCATCAGCGCTGCTCATTACTATTATAGCACTGTGCAAATTTTTTTTGTTATAATAATTATTGTTTTTTGTAATTTTTATTTTTTATTTTTTGTTTTATTTCTTCAATGCGCACTATGTTGCGCTGCCGTTTGTCTTCACTCATGCCTTCTTTGTTCAGTGTTTGTAGAGTCTTTTTGCCGCCTCTGGTTTTCCGCACTCCGGTGTTTTTCGGTTTTTCTATTATCTTTGGGCGTGGTCCAGCGGTGCAGTCTTCCTGAAGTGCCTCTTCTAGTGTTTGTTTGTTCCCTCGTTGTGGCACTTCTAGATCTAAGCGCCGTTGCTGTGCATCAGTAGGATGCATTTATTTTTTTTTATTGGTGTCTCAGTTGGCTGCTTTAGCGGTCAGCGGTGCCGTGCTGGTCATCACACAGGCCGGTATTACTTATTTTGTTCATAAGTTTCTGTCGTTGTTTTTTGCGCGTCCATGCGCTCACGCCGTCTTCGCAGAAAGTAGCCAAAGGGAAAGTTGTACGGCTGGTCGTACATTCCTGCGTGCCTCTTCTAGGTCGTACGGTTCGGCGGTAGGTGTCTTACCCAATTTGGTTCAAAACTTGGGCCGTCGTTTGTTGGTTCTTCTCTCCTCTTCCGTCTTGGGAGGTGTTGTCATTTGTTAATTTTAAAATTTTAGGTTAGCAGCTGCCATGATGTATTAATTAAATTATTATTAATCCTTGTTTTATTTGTATACGATCAACTGAATATGATTTCTATATATTCAATTCACTAAAAGTATGTTTTTTAAAGTTGCGTGATTCGGTGTCACGGTCGCCATGTAGATAGTAAATATACTTTGTGTTTGATTTACATCATTTATTTGGACATCTGTCCACCTTCGTACTTTAGCACCGAATGTACTGTACTTCTACATTTACTTATTCTATGGCTCTGTTTGAGAGAGCCGCACATAAAATGTTCTTATATATATTTTATATGTATTCTAACGTATCGTATGTATGTGCAAGCTTCTACTTGGTGCATTAAATTCAAACGCAGCATATTTGTAATGCTCGCGCTTTGGCTGCTAAACGGACGCGTCTTTAGCGTGTGCATTAGCTTGGCCTTGAGACTAAATATTATGTTACGTTAAAGTCATCGTCCGCACAAAGTGTGTGAACGGTATTTATGTGATTTACATTGTTGCACATAAATACGTTACAGTATAGTTGTCACAATAGCCGGGTTAGAAACACCTGTATTAACTGCCACAGCAAAAGAAGCTGGAGGAGAAACTGACATAGGAGTTGAATAACTGTTCGCTGTTTTAATTGGAGCAACTGGGAGTATTTGGGCTGTCGTCAGCACTAATACCTATCATAGGAGGTACTTTTGTTTTCGAAGATTTGGCCTTCTTCCGTTTAGGAGAGAAATCAGCACATTTGTACTCCTCAAAAGATTTTTCATAAAATTCAAGCTTTTCGCCAAGCCGTTTATAATCTTTAACACATTCTGAAAACGCATTACGCGAATTCATTACAAATTTGGAAAAATTAATCGCCAAAGGGTGGCAGTCAGGACTCGACCAGCGCATGCCTTTATTATTGGCAATGCTGACAACGATTCTACCAGTTAGGTCGGCACACGCGACATATGCATGGTTGTCGCACATCCAACACGATACCGAAGCGGTGGCATTATTGAGTGCCCTCTTACACTTCGTGTAACAACATGCCATAGTAGAAAAATTTAATAAAATAGACAAATTTCATAAAATTTACGTGTCCATTTGACGTACGCGGACCGAGTTGTGATGCTACCTCGTATCGGCGGCTTGATGTGTGCTGGCCGATTTGTGATTCTACCTCGCGTCGGCGGCTTAGCTCTGCCTTGACTTTTCCCATATTATCGGTATCTCTGCTGCTTTGGTTCCTTTGTTTTTGGCAGCATGGTCAACTGGAATATTTTTTTTGTTACTAGTTGGTCGATGATACTACTGCTGTCGTTGCCACTGCTGCTTATTGGCTCTTCCTTATTACGTGCTGCATACCCGTGTGAACCCGGCAACGGCGTATCACCCGCCGTACCAGATTCTGCTGGGCTTACTAGCTCCAGCCTACCAATCCTGAGTATCGTTAATGCGCTGTCTGTACTTCGTGCGTTTTTCCACTGTTCCCGTTGTTCTACAACGACAACAACAACAACCACACATAATAAAAAATTTTCATAAAAATAATAAAACCAACAACAAAACCTCAACAAGGCGATCAACAGGTATAAGACACAAGTGGCGAGACACCAACAACAAAATACTTTTGCTCCGAAATCATAACAATAACAACAACGCATACGTTCGAGAAACTTCTGCGTCACACAAGACATTATTATTCACAAGTTGTTTTAAACGAGATAGGATATGAACGGCACGCAAAACACCAAATGGGATCAGTTGCTTCACGGTGAGTTGTTAATATAGACACACACAGTTGCACGATCATTTTTCGTCTAGCTAGCTAGCAATAGTAGCAAAGACCTGATTATATCAGGGATAAGGGGTACTGGGCAGTATTAAGAAAAATCAGTCACAGTACCAAGGAGTAACTTGACATGCGCAACGTTTCAAAAGTCAGTCTCAGCGCCAAGGAGTAAATTGACCTGTGCAACCTCTCGCAACTTGACCTGTGCAACTTCTCACAGTCAAACACAGTGCCAAGGAGTAACTTGACCCGGTGCAACTTCTCTCGCCCACAGAGTACCATATAGCTAGGGAATTACTGATCCATCGCCAAGGAGTCCTACGGTCACATAACGGAGTCCTACCATTAATTGGCCAAGGTTTGCCGTGATCGACGCTGAGGGGGTACGGAGTAGCCTAAGTGGGCTATCCCCAACCGTTGGTTGGCCTTACTGCTGGACCAGACGACCCGAGCGAAGAAAAGCACACCCCAAGACAGCCGCGTTTAGAATAATCATATTTAAATAAATGCGTATTAATAGTAAAATGATCTTATATTGAATTAATGAATGAATTTGTAGTAAATAGAGAATAGCCCACGAAGGGATTTGACATTAGCATACGAAGAAATACAACAATAAATGATACATCATATCTTGTTAATTCACACGGCAATAACCCTTAGTATTCTCACCTTAGCAGAAATACAAATAAATTTTCTGCAACGAACTCTTGGCAGAACACCCTTGGGTAAAAATAGTTCGTCACAATATTATAATGAAGTCAATTTAATTTTAAGGTTATATACTACAATGAAGTCACAATAATGTTAAGTTAAAAAAAAATGTATCCCTTTTATTAATCAAAAAAAAAAAAAAAAAAAAAAAAGTTGTATATGAATTATAATAAACAATTTGCTTTATCAAACTTATCCTCATCACATTGAATAAATACAAAAAAAAAAGCACATAATATCAATCAATATCGGAGAGAAAAGTTAAGAAACTTAAATATGATAATTGAAACAAACAAATTAAAAGAAATTATTTTACAAAACCATAGTGACCAATATTGTGATACAATAATCAAAAATTTATTATAATAATACCATAATATTGTACTGAACTGCAAATTTACAAAAATTTTATTGAATTCACAATTGATTTCAATTCTTAAGGCAATGAAACTAGGCATTTGTATGAGTTAATTAGTTGAAGAATAAAGCTAGCATTGAGTCATAGCTAGCATAGCATCCATTAAACCTCAAGAATCATTTGAAATTAAAAGACACATATTCCTTCCCATTTCTCATTTCAGTTTAGCTGTGAACGCGATCGGACGCTCCTAATAATCGTTCTGTGATTAAAAGTATACCTACATACATATTAACCAACCAAAAGTGCAAAACATATGAGACAGTGACTCTTTAAAATTGCATCAACAAAAAAAATTTTCATTTAGCTAAGTGACTTAAAAAATCAAATAGATAAGTGTAATAATCTTAATAATGCCTAACGCTCCGAACGAGCGAAGGCTATCCAATAGCAACAACATTGGCTACTTTACAATACGCTCATCTCTCTGTGCAAACGAAGGGAGAGCGCGTTTTTCCTCTCCTTCCTTGTCATGCCCTACCACAACAAATTCGCTAACTTGGAGCGCACAGTGCTCAACTCCAACAATTCCGAATCCACCAACGGCGAAAACAACATCGACAACAACATTAACAACTCAAAGCACATCCACAACAACAGCTGCAACAGCTGCTTCTACAGTAGCATCTGTTTACTCAACAACTTCCCCTATAGCTTCACCAACGGCAACAACAACCATTATGCATAATCTAACAGAACCCTTCTTATTATCTGAGTCAACAGCACAAACAACTAATTCGTTAACCTCACCTTACTCGTCATCAACATCTACAACAACAACATCAGCAGTAACATATCCACAGTCAATAACAACCAAAAACGATAAAAATTCTAACGCAGAAACAAATAAACACCACAGAACAGTTAAATCTTAAACGAAATCGAGACAAGCAGTCTCCAAGCAAACAAATAAAATAAATTAATAACAAAACCAAACTAAATAAACAAAAAAATATTAATAACAATAATGAAAGAAACAGTAATAACCTTGCAGCGGACTAAGAAATTACTAAAAAAAATAATAAGCCTCCACCAATATACGTTCAAGGCGCCCAAAAAATTAATACTCTGATTAGCGTACTAACAACAGCAGTTGGCACCAAAAACTATCTGCTGAAATGTTTACCCAACGATGAAGTTAGAATACAAACTAATGAGCCCGACATTTACTCTGCACATATATACGCCAACGCAGCAGCGGAAAAAAGTCCCCAACAAAAACGGCAAAGTTAAATTCAATACAAATGAATAAGAATTCTAGCACTGCAACACCTAAATCCCAACTAAACATTCCTAAAGCTAACAATCAAACTTTTCATAATATTCATCAAACAGATGTCTCTCAACTACTAGCAAATGCCGAGCAAAAAGAATCCCCTTCCCAGGACAATGACCTATCCAAACTGAAAGCCATGATCAAAAGACTTAATCAAATCAATTGACAAAATGATGAATGTCATCAATGTCTTATCAACAATCTTAAACAAACATAATGGACAGTGAACTAAGAATAATCATCTGGAATGCAAACGGTATCTGCAACCATTCCCGTGAACTTAAACAGTTCTTATATGACAATCTTATAGATATAGCGTTAATATCAGAAATACACACACATCAGCATATACAGTCAACAACGCGATTCTCTTTAATACGATAAAAATGGCTTATTCACTATTTCCTCAGTATACAGCCCCCTCAGACATAAAATCTTAAGGGACGAGTATATAAGCTATTTTAGTACCCTAGGTCCAGGATTCATATGTGCAGGCGACTTCAACGCAAAAACTACTATATGGGGTTCAAGGATCACATCCACAAAAGGGAAAAATCTATTATATAGGCAATAAACTCAATAAAGGCGAACCTCATTAGCGCTGGTGAGCCAACATATTGGTCCACAGATCCCAATAAAATTCCCGACCTTATAGACTTTTGCATAACCAAAAATTTTAAACCCCATCAGTTATGTATAAAAAATTTACTCGATCTTTCTTCTGCCCACTCGCCACTATTACTGACTTACTCGTATCAACTTAACACGGTAATCAAAAACGTGCCACATGCAATATGTAATAAGAAAACGGACTGGGACTCTTTTCGTGCCTATATTAATAATCGCCTAGTTTTAAATATCCCTCTAAAAAGCCACGATGATGTTGATAGAGCCATAGTACATCTAAATGACACAATACAACTAGCTGCTCTAAAATCCACTCCAACACTAGTATCTAAACCCAATAATGTCTATTCCTGTCCAGAAATAAAAAAAGCTGATTAAAAAAAAACAAGAACTTCGCAAAATATGGCAACTTACCCAATTCCCGGGCGACAAAGCAAATTACAACAGAGCTACTAAAAATCCTAAACGATAACTTAAACGAAATGCCAACAAAGAAACAACAAATTATTTAACTCGACTCAAGCCTACAGCAGATGCTAACTACTTGCTTTGGAAAGCTACAAAGAAACTACTAAGCCACCACTACGCAAACCTGACGGGAACTGGGCCAAAAGTGATGAAGACAAAGTCTCAATCGTGGCAGACTACTTTGAAGGAATATTCTCCGAAGGATCAGATAACAGAATGACCCTACGTTTATCCAACGGTCCTGCAACCCCAACACCAAAAACAAAACCATTTACGATGCAACACATAATTGACAACATAAAAAAACAGACAAAAAGCAAAAAAGCACCAGGTTATGACCAAATAACACGCATTAAATTAAACAAACTCCCAATAACGGCATTTACGTACTTACGGAACATCTTCAATTCTATTCTTCGAACCCATTACTTTCCGAAGTTATGGAAAATTGCAGAAAGCACATTTGCCACATTTGCTGATGACACTATCCTTTTCTACGCCCACGAAAATATTTGCATTGCAACAGCTAAATTACAAAATATTTGCACTGCAACAGCTAAATTACAAAATGCTCTGGACACCACCACAAAATGGTTTAGAGAATGGAACATAAAAATAAATGAGCAAAAAACGCAGCAAATCGTGTATACAACAAAGAGAACTTACCCAACAAAAAATTTTAAAATAAATGGAACTGATATTCCTATAGTCAATGTGGCGAAATACCTGGGTATGCATATCGACAGCAAGCTGACATGGAATTATCATATTACTAAAAAGCGAGACAAGATCAACGTGAAATTCAGACAACTGTACTGGTTGCTTAACCGAAAATCCAAATTATCAACCTATAACAAACTCTTGATATACAACTCAATAATAAAACCAATATTGACCTATGGACTTCAAATATGGAGAACAGCTAAAAAACCAACCTGGACTTCATACAACGACATCAATCAAAAATATTACGAGTTATCACCAACGCATCCTGGTATGTCTCTAATAACGACATTCATCGTGACCTTAACGTGCCAACAGTCACACAGCAAATACAAAAAACAAGCCGTAGACACCAATCAGCAATCAACGTGCATTGCAACAACGATATAAATACCCTACCAACGCTCGAGCTAATCCTTCCCAGAAAACTACAAAGACGCCGTCCAATCGACTTAATATAACCAAACCAACACACCATCTACGCATACCCAAATGAAAGGAAAAAGGAATCCCTTGCTGTAGGCAGTGAACGATACAGTATCTCGCGAGAGCGGGGAAGCTGTGTGTAGTAGTCGCTTACAGCCGAGGTGTTCCTATTTTTTCTCCTTTTTATCCAATTTCAAATAAAATATCAGATATAATAATAAGCTATATTTGAATGCTCATGTAACTTAATTAGAAACCCACAAAGCTCTAAATATTGTGTTAAAGTCAAACTTATTTGAGACAGAATACTTATACTATTGGGAAATAAAAAAAAAAAAATATAAAAAAAATATTCCTTCCCATTCGCAGGCTATTAATCAGTGAAATTCATTGATCAATATAAAACTATAAATATAATTAGGGATATCCTTATTTACAAATCGTATGCGTTTAAAAGCATTGCAATTAACCTAATATACTAGGTATACTTCCATTAGATAGAAATATAATACTTTTAACTAAAATAAACTATTATATAGTCACGCACTAACATTGACACAATTATTATATCCACTTATTCATAGGTTGATATCTTTTATCACCTTTAGCACCGAACTCGTCGATACGCAACACGCAAAGAAGTAAACAACTACTCCCAACTAAGTTTTACTTGTTGTGGTTCACTATAAATCGTTGATTTTCGTCAATCAATTAAATAATCCTTTTTATGTCGCAAAAGTCCCTTTAATTAGGAATAATATAGGAATAGGTCGATTAATATAATAATCCTTTTATTTCGAAGTAACCCATTCCACTTATGTTTGTATAGGAGGTCATTTACATATCATTCGTTATTGTTGCTTCTCATTGTTAATTGGAAGTTTCTTTCATTCAAGATTGCAATTGCATGCAATAGTACAGAAACTAAAATTGCTTTAATCATTTTTAGTAAAGAAAATTAATTAATGTGTAATACAAACAAACCAAATGAATTGGATAGAAAAACGAATGAAGCTAAAAGAATATAAAGGAAATTTTAATAAATCATATAAATGCATATAAAGAACAACATACGTTCAAAATGCAACATTTATAAAACACTTCAGTACTCTGAAAGAAAGTAAATAATTGACACAGAAGCTACTTGAGAAAATAAAAATTGTTTAACCAACGAACAACTGCAACAAATAGACAGAAACATTGAAGTCTATGCAGCTAGAATTACAAAATTGTTAATACATCGAAAAAACCAATTGGAAGATAAAATTTTGAAACTTCGGAAAAAAAATCTATAGAAACTGAACTAAAAATTCTAGAAAATCACACGTCAAACGCAACAATGATACAAAACATAATAGAATTTCTCAAGTTTACATCTGAAATCGTACCTGATTTCAATGGAAAACCAGAGAATTTGAAATCATTCTTCGATGGACTACAGATAGTAGATTCCATGGAGCATAATTATCAATCCCAAGTAATTAATGATGTAAAACCAAACTTAAAGGCCACACTCGTGACCTAACAAGCAATGAATCAACCATAACCGGGATAATTCAAAAATTATGAAGCTCAATAAAAGGAACTAGAAAGACAGGGCTATAGTCGGGCGTAACCGACTATAGAAAACCCTGTACCGAAGCCAAAACTTAATATATTTTTTTGTTGCTTTAATATTTTGTATTCATTATGTAAGGATATCTCAAGAAAAAAAAATTTTTTTTTTGTAAAAGCCATTTTTCGGCCGATCGTTCCTATGGCATCTATATGTTATAGTGCACCGATATTTATCATATTTAGGAATATGATTTCAATTTACTTAGAATCAATAAATCAAAAATTTGGTAACGATATCTTAATAAACAAAAAAGTTTTTCTCAGTAAATGTTGTTTTTTGGCCGATCGTTCCTATGGCAGCTATATGATATAGTGAACCGATATACATAGTTTTTAGATATGTGATTGGGCATTAGGTAAAACAATTAAATCCCAAATTTTGTAAACATATCTTAAAAAATAAAGTGGTTATTGTTACTAAATATGGCTTTTCGGCCGATCATTCCTATGGCAGCTATATGTTATAGATCGAATATCGAAAAAAAAAATAAACTCGTTATGCCTATGGATTGGCAGAGTCTTCGTGCCAAATTTGGTGGTTGTGGTCTTACCGTTTCCGAGATCCGTGCGTTCATACGGACAGACGGACAGACGGACAGACGGACATGGCTATATCGACTCGCCTTTCGATGCTGATCAAGAATATATATACTTTGTGGGGTCTGCCACGCCTCCTTATGCCTGTTACATACATTTGCACAACTTTAATATACCCTTTACCATTTTTTGGTACAGGGTATAATAATAATAATTGTGAACATAACTACAGAAACAATTACAGTGGAAACAATCAATATAGAGGATAAAATTACAGAGGTTATAAAGGGTGATTTTTTAGTTATTATCTTTTTGGCAACACTGGTTTAAACAGCTGACGCACGTTTCGTGTTTTGTTTCACTGTCAAACATCTTCAATTTGGTCTATAATTTAACCATGAATCGTCTTACAAACGAACAACGCTTGCAAATTATTGAATTTTATTATCAAAATGCGTGCTCTGTTAAGAAAGTTCATCGCGCGCTTCTTGTGTTCAGCGACGAAGCTCATTTTTGGCTCAATGGGTACTTAAAAAAGCAGAATTGTCGATTTTGGAGTGAATATCAGCCAGAAGCATTGCAAGAGCTACCAATGCATCCAGAAAAAGTCACAGTTTGGTGCGGTTTATGGGCTGGTGGCATCATTGGACCGTACTTCTTCAAAGATGATGCGAATCGTAACGTAACTGTGAATGGTGAGCGCTACTGTGAGATTATATTCAACTTTTTTTTGCCCAAAATGCAAGAGCTTGACTTGCATGACATGTGGTTTCAACAAGACGGTGCCACATCCCACACAGCACGCGCAACAATGGACTTATTGAGAGGCGAGTTCGGTGAACATTTTATTTCACGTTCGGGACCTGGACAAGCCCGCTTCAATTGACGCATTGGAAGACAACATTGAAGCATTTATTCGTGAGATACCGGCCGAAATATTGGAAAGAGTATGCCAAAATTGGACTAAGCGGATGGACCATTTGAGGCGCAATCAAGGTCAACATTTGCATGAAATAATCTTCAAACATTAAACTATATGGACCGTACTATCGATTCAAATAAAGATTTCATTCATTTTTCTGAATTTTATGTGTTTTTTTTTGAAAAACTTTCCTATAGGTTTTAAAAAATCGCCCTATAATTTCAGAGGTAATAACCAGAAAAGTAATACTTATAGAGGAAACTATTTCAGAGGAAATAATTTCAGAGGAAACCAAAAGAGATACAGCAACAACAACAACCGAGAAAACACTAACAGCAGAAACATACGGATAACTAAAGAAGAAAATAACTCGGGAAACTATCAAACCTCAAGTACTTAAACAATTAATACAACATATTTAACATCAATCTCAATTTAAGTAGTTTCATCTAGGTCCACACAAGCACTGATAACAAAATAGCGACATTCTTGGTAGATACAGGCGTCGACATATCAATAATAAAATAAAATAATATTCCAATATTAACAATGCTGAAACAACAAAATTAAATGGAATCGATTCAGATAGCAACGTTAGGAATAATTGAAATTGACCTTATTACACAAAATATCCTAATTGAATACAAATTCCATGTAGTAAACAATTCGTTTTCGATACCATCTGACGGAATAATTGGACTAGACTTCATAAGCAAATATAACTGCATATTAGATTATACTAAAGATCAGGATTGGTTTGTTAATAGCTTGGCCTAATAATTTCTCGAGAAAAATTGCAATACCACTCCGCAATATACCAACAACTAATAATCAACTAATATTACAAGCCAGATCAGAAGAAATACGAAAAGTAGAAATAGAAAGCATAGCAGATGAAGTACCAAATCAGGAATTAGAAAAAGGAATATTTATAGGTAACACAATATTCAATAAAGCAAATTCATATGTAAGAGTTATCAACACAACAAATAGTAGACAACTTTGTATTAGTATATGGACCAATGAAAACATTACTCACTGACATGGGGTTAGAATACAAAAACCAATTGCTTGAAGGGATATGTAAACTATTAAAAATAAATAATATAACGTCCACAGCTAATCACCACCAAACATTAGGTACAGTTGAAAGAGTTGATAGGACATTTAACCAATATATTAGATTATACATATCCATAGATAGAAACGATTGGGATGAGTAGATAAAATATTTCACGTATTGTTATAATACCACTCCATCCACAGTACATGGATACCGTCCATTCCAGTTAATTCATGGAAACCACCCAATAGAATCACATTTCCTACAGAATTCAGATATTGACCCAATTTATAATATAGAGGCATACGTCAAAGAATTTAAATTTAGACTCCAGAACGCTTATAGACGAGCAAAAGAAATACTCATGAAATTGAAGTAGAAACAAAAATCAAACTATGACAAAAATACTAATAGCAATAGAAGACCTAGTATACGTAAAACATGATAGTGCATGTAAGTTAGATAGTATTTATAAGGGCCTATATAGAGTAATAGAAATAGATAATAAAAATAATATACTAATACAGGATAAGAATAAAAAAAGCATAAGATACATATAGATAGGATTTAAATATAATAATAATGAATACTATAGACTCATATATATACTTAAATCAAAACAAACAAAAATAAAAAATAAATAAATAAAAAATACTAATTTAAAAATAAAATATAAATTTCTCTCTCCTCTACAAAAACTATGTGAATAAATTAAATAAATTCAATTAAATTTATCCAAAAAAAAGAGGAAATGTAGTGATAAAATTTCATATGCATAGTGCAATTGTTGCACAATTAAATTACAATTAGTATAAGAATAGATAATAAGAAATCCTGATCACCTTTTCGGACCATGGTGTTTTGTAAAGGCAACACAGGTAACCTAAAGATCAAAATAGAACTCGAACGGGATCTCAAGTTCGAATTATCTGTTATAAAAAGGCGCTGTCTTACCTACAAAATTCAATTAGTCTTCTGCGCTTCAAACCAGCGCAATCTTCCTCGCTTAACACCAGCGAAATAATATACGCTTAATACCAGCGTTAATAAACAATAATAATTGCTTAGCTGCAAGTGTAGCGGTGGCATTATAATAAATTAAATGATATAACATAGAAATAAAAACAAAGCTTTCATAACGGCTTACACAAACAAACGTGTGTTTCAATTGGCGTAATAATAAAAACCATTACAGTTGTGTTCAATGTTTGACCAGTGTCAGTCATTTAGGCAAACAAACTAGAAATCGATTTTTCCGTTCGCTAATTCGGTTAAAATTTCTGTTTTCCTTTTTTTTTATGTAAAACATCTTTAATCTCGTTCTGACGTATAACATCATGCAACATGTTAGCATCATATGTCATGCGCCTGGTTTGTTAAACCCTAATGCTGGCGTATCGTCACTATATGCATAACAACAACACCATTCATATAAAATCTCTCTGTGTGTTTCTTAATGTAACCACCTTTATTAGCAGCAGCTAAGCAAAGCAAAGATTTATTACACAGCAATAAAAAGTACTGAGAGCTCACGCTATCAAAAGAGCGTAAGCATTGCTCATTTACTTCGAGTTTACGCAACCAAAAGTGGATAAGCGGATTTATTTTTTTTGAAAATAGTTTCAACAATTGCGGTTTCAGTTGTGGTTGCTGTCTCTACGAAATCTAGAAACAGGAAAATTTTCGAGTTGGCTTTCAATTGTTGTTTTTAATCAATTTGCGGCCAGCATTTAAATTTTGCGGGGGACATAATATATGAAAATATTAAAATAACATGTAATATCTGTACTTCCATTTATTTGTGGATAAACAATAAAGAATGTCTTAATCTAGAGTTAGTATAGCCTCCTTTTTGCTTGAAGGCTGTTTTCCAAGCTGGCACTTAAGGTAACTGCTGGGCGGGAAGGTAATTTCTTTTGAGTCATAACTGCGCTCCATATGTCCAAATTGGTTTGACTGTGTTGTTGTATAATATAACTTTATATTCCAGTTTTAACGGCAAACGTGAGTTGATAAGCCAGTGTGAGCTGTTGGCCTTGAGTTTAATTTGGAATTTTTCTATCTTCGATGTGCCTACGCCATGTGAGTCGACTGTCTAAATATACGACATCATAGGCTTGCGGAATTATGACTCCGTTTAGACTTAACTGTGGGCAGTCACTTTTATTTAGAGTAAAGCTTACTTGATTGCTCTTGACTTCATTTACTTTGATTCGCCAGTTGGCCAGCCATTCCTCCACGTTGGACATATGATCGTCCAAAAGTCTAGTTGCGTGAATTAGGCATCGGGATCTGCTTAGAATTGCAGTGTCATCAGCAGAGTTAGAGATAGCGACACAGTCGTTTGTTGGAATGTCGGCTGTGTACTTTTATTGGGTTGGTAAGACCACATGGTGGAAGTGGAGGAGGGATATATCCATCAGAAGGCTGATTTGACTGAAAGACGTCTTTTAGGTGGTGTGCGAAAACATTTGATTTCGCCTCATCACTACACGCCCATTTGCCGTTCGCGTCTCTAATAGATGTGTCCACTAAAGCAGGCAGCTGAATACCAGCATGTGCTCTCCACAGAGGATATTTCGTGCTAGTTAGCGACAGGAGTCCTATGTACTGGTTCCGTGCAAGTTTCTCCTCGGCTTTGAACGCATCGGCAAGCTCATGTACTGCCGTTTTAAATCGGTGTTTCGCTGCAGGGGACATACAATGCTGTCACTCATATCTCAGGCGGCGCTTTTCAGTAATCAGGCGTTCAATAAGGCAGTTAATTATTGAATGGTGCCGCTTCGGTATTATTTTTGTCTGTGGTGTAGAGTGTATACCTGCTTCAGTTAACATTGTATGCAGTTCCCTGACGGAGTTCTCGATCTCAACGTCGTTATTAATGGATGGGCTCAGTTTGATATGACTGCTTAGGTATTTTTTAAAATCAACCAGTTTGTTTTGTACGATGTAAGCCTCCTAGAGCACTCTTTGACTAGAGAACATTCAGAGAAATGAAAAAGGATTGGGGAATGATCCGAGGACAGGTCAGCAAGGGCGTCTACAGATACCAAGCAACTGGAGATTTTCCGTGTTATTGCAAAGTCTATTAAATCAGTTATTTTTTTTTTTGCATCAGCTGGCCAGTATGTAGGCCTACCCAGCGAGAATATTAATTGCATACTTTTTGGCCTCTGCTTTCTTTCAAATCCTTCAGTTAATTTTAAAAATTTTGAAAATATTTCTTCATTAATTTTTTTTTATATCTGTACTTTTATTTATTTAAGTTGTTTATTAAGTCTCGTTACTATGCGAAATGTAAGAAGGCACTTAATGCTGCCATCGCTTTAATATCGTGTTGAATTTGCGACAACCATGCTTGTCCCGACCTAAGTGGTAGAATCGTGGACAAAATTGCCAAAAATAATGGCTTACGCTGGTCG
Organism: Stegana nigrithorax; assembly: GCA_037044495.1. NCBI lineage: Eukaryota > Metazoa > Arthropoda > Insecta > Diptera > Drosophilidae > Stegana > Stegana nigrithorax. Next base: position 16,676 of record JBAMBQ010002409.1, read on the forward strand.
TGTCCGGACAGCCGCCCTTCGGAATTAAAGTTTTCCAAATTTGTCACGTATTGTTTTTTTTTTAAGTTAGTTAAGGATTATAAACGGCTAAATGAAAAGCTAGAAGTTTATGAAAAATGTTTTGAAGAGTACAAATATGCTGATTTGTCGCCTTAACGGAAGAAGGCCAAATCTTCCAAAGCAAAAGTCCCTCCTAGGATATTTATTAGTGCTAATGACAGCCTAAATACTCCTAAATGCTCTAATTTGAATAATTTTTTTTATTAAATTTCCCAATAGTATAAGTATTCTGTCTCAAATAAGTTTGAATTTAATACATTATTTAGAGCTTTAAGGATTTCTAATTAAGTTACATGAGCATTCAAATGTTGCTTACTATTATATATAATATTTAATTGGAAATTGGAGAAAAAATAGAAAAAATAGGAACACCTCGGCTGCAGGCGATTACTACACACAGCTTCCCCACTCTCACGAGATACTGTATCGTTCACTGCCTACAGCAAGGGATTCCTCTTTCCTTTCATTTGGGTAGGCGTAGATGATGTGTTGGTTTTTTTATATGAAGTCGATTGTAGTCTTTTGAGAAGGGTTAGCTCTAGCGTTAGTATTGTTGCAATGCTCCTCGATTGTTGATTGGTGTCTACGGCTTGTTTTTTGTATTTGCTGTGCGACTGTTGGCACATTAAGGTCACGATGAATGTCGTTATTAAAGACATACCGTACCAACGGTGCGTTGGTGATAACTTGTAATATTTTTGGTTGTTGTCGTTGTGTGATGTCCAGGTTCGTTTTTTTTAGCTGTTCCCCTTAGTTGAAGTCCATAGGTCCATATTGGTTTTATTATTGAGTTGTATATCAAGAGTTTGTTATAGGTTGACAATTTGGATTTTCTGTTAAGCAACCAGTACAGTTGATTGAATTTCACGTTGATCTGGTCTCGCTTATTATACCCTGTACCAAAAAATGTATGTAACAGGCAGAAGGAAGCGTGGTAGACCCCTTAAAGTATATATATTCTTGATCAGCGTCGAAAGACGAGTCGATCTAGCCATGTCCGTCTGTCCGAAAGTCCGTATGAACGCACGGATCTCGGAAACGGTAAGACCTACAATTACCAAATTTGGCACGAAGACTCTCCTAAGCCATAGGCATAACGAGTTTTTTCGATATTTAACCTATAACATATAGCTGCCATAGTAACGATCGGCCGAAAAACCACATTTCCTAACCAAAACCTTTTTGTTTTTTAAGATATCGTTTCCAAATTTTGGATTAAATCGTTCTAGCTAATACCCAATCTCATATTCAATTCGATTCAATTCTTTATTTCCTTGATATCTTATTTATCATACTATATACATTCTTTTTATAGTGTTTAGCTTAAAATTAGCTTTCAACTAAGGAGTTCAGATATTTCTAATTACAGATGTTTTGTTGTTGAATGGTTATGATGTAAGAAAAGTGGGAATGAAACAAAAAAACTTACATATGATTCTTAAATTAACGACTACAACTAAGTAAAACTAACTAAGACTAAGTGCTAGTGCTTAGTGGTGCTAACTAAGAGTTAGCATACAAAACACTAGTCAACACGTAATTTGTGTTGTATTCAGATTTCGTATATTGAAATTAGTTTTGGACTGATAAATTTTTTCATTGATCGTGCGTATATTTGCTTTGTTATGAAGACGAGAAGTGGAGTAATGCCAAGGAAGGTTAAAAATTAATTTTAGTATTTTGTTCTGCATGATTTGCAGTTTCGCTCGGTGAGTCTGTGCAGAGTTACCCCAAACATCGGAGCCATACAACATTATTGGTGAAAAAATTGATTTGAATATAATTAGTTTGTTATTTATTGATATTTGTGAGCTTCTATTTATGAAAGGGTACAAGATTCTAATAGTTTTGTTAATTTTTCTTTTGTTCTGCTGATGTGTATTTTGAAAGTTAATTTGCTGTCTAGGAAGAGGCCTTACGGGTGAAGTATATTGCTTTAGTTTTATGGGCGTTAAGTTTGATCTTCCATTTGTGAAAGTAATTGGCTAGGGCGAGCAGGGCTTCTTCAAGGTTTGACTTTATGTTAGTATAAAATGTACCAGAGCAGTATAAGGCAGTATCATCGGCGAAGATTAATGATGTACACTGGTTAAGTGGTGGGATATCGTAGGTGTATATGTTATACAGAATTGGTCCTAGGACTGAACCCTGAGTGATGCCGGCGACGATGAGTTTTTTGTCGGATTTAACACCGTCCATTTCCACCCAGAAATGTCTGTCTGTTAAGAAATTGTAAATAATGTTGACTAGATATCTCATATCTAAATATTATGTATATCGGTTCACTAACAACATTTAATGAAAAAAACTTTTTTGGTTATTAAGATGTCGTTACCAAATTTTGGATTTGGCAGTTTCAGGCAATATCAAATCATATTCTTGAATATGATAAATATCGGTATAGTATAACATATAGCTGCCATAGGAACGATCAGCCAAAAAATGGCTTTTACTAAAAAAAAAATTTTTTTTTATTTGTATTGGGTACAGGGTTTTCTATAGTCGGTTACGCCCGACTATAGTCCTGCCCCTCTAGTAAGTAATATGATAATTCCATGTGAGCTTGCTGTCGATGTGCATGCCCAGGTATTTCGCCACATTGACTATAGGAATATCAGGTCGG
>JBAMBQ010002410.1:0-77911 GCA_037044495.1 Stegana nigrithorax
AACGAATGTAATCCCCATTTTTACCACAAGCTGATTTTCTTTTCCCTTTAGACGGCACTTCAAGACAAGATTTGCGTTCCGAAAACTCGTTACACAGACCGAACACTTTTTCAATTATTTTTGTGTCAAACATAGTGACAGTTTATCGCTATTTTTCAGTTTGTGCATGCACCGCAACCCCCAAAGCGTTGCTAGTGCTGAAACCGAAACTGCTTCCTACTCGTTTACTTCTGTCAGTGGTTGGTGAGCTGTTGCACTGCTTGGCCGGTTAGTCGGTTGGTCGGTTGGTTAGTTGGTTAGTTGGCTGGTGTTGCCAATGATGCCACTCATGAGCTGATCCTTTCAATTTCCCAAATTGTTTATTGTTATTATCATGTTTATTACACATATGTACAGATTCCTTGCGGTTTTGTCAGCTATTATTTGCAGGGATAGAAACAGTTATAACTGCAAATGTGGCTGTGCATGTTGGCTTCCTGCTGAATACGAATGACTATTGCAACTGCTGCTGCTGCTGCTGTCATTACTTTTCATTTTGGTCATAAGATAACGAAATCTGAAGATGGCTTTTTATTTTGTATTTTTCATTTTCATTGCTATTATTTGTTTATTTTGATGTTTAGTTTTACGTTTATTGTGTCCTTTCTGAATTTCATTTAATCACGCCAAATAAATAACCCGAAATCGCACTTCAAACATATACTGTAGGAAAATAGATAACTTAATGGCGCCGAGTGGCTGCCAGCACCAAATTGTATCCGTCAGTTAAACAGGCTGCCGCTTCTTCACCAGTTTGATCAACTTCGTCGATTGCATGAGAAATCCTTTTACTCTGAAGCGAAAATGCATTTCAAATGCATTTTAAGCATCCTCAGCGCACTCTGCTATACTCACCCGCTCAGTGAGCTACTGTTGCTTCCCACTCCCTTGTTGCCCGCCTTGGCTGCCAGTTCAAAAAAACTTTATCTTATCTGTGTAAAGATTCGCAATGCAAATGCAAAGTTTCACTAGCAACTGATTTTAATAGTTATATTCCATTATTTCATGGATTTCAACGTTCCGCTTAGTGCAGCAGACAGCGCAAACAGACTCGCAACACACACACTCGCAACTTCCCGACATGACAGGCAGTACAAACATTTTTAGTGAGATTAAATTTTTCCTTTTTTTCAACTTTGTTACAATCTCGGCTTGTTTCATGGACATTTTAATTGTTGTTAAGGCGAGCGCGAAAGTTTCATTTGCGTTAATTGAATAGTGAATAATAAATCATTGTTGCGTTGCTCGCAGTCTGTGCTTCTGTTGCTAGCATTCGATTGAAATATTTTTGCTAATTGCGAAATTCATTATCTGATAATTATTCGATTTAGCATTGGAAAGGGCATAGCTCGATAAAAAATGAAGCGTGCACTTAGCAGGGATTTAAAAATGTTTCTCCACTCTGACACATTCCCTCATTAAGATATAACCTAACTTTGTATTTCAATAATTCTACAACTTGAAGTCGTATTAACCACAAATAATAGTTCGAGTTATATAGACTTCGAGAGTTACATAGATTTTGATTAAAACTAGCAAAACAAGTTAAAAAAATGCATTATTTTTAAATCAAGGGAAATACAGTTTATTAAATTTATTTAGTACTTGTGTCTGTACAATCTTTCTTTTTTATACCCTGTACCAAGAATAGTAAACGTTAAACCTACAACAATCAAATTTTACATTAAGACTCTCCTAATCCAAAGGCATAACAAGTTTATTTTGATATTTTTTTTATTTTCAACCTATAAAATATAGCTGCCATAGAAACGGTTGGCTGAAAAACAACATTTACTAAAAAAACATTTTAGTTAATTAATATATCGTTAAAAAATGTTGGATTTAATAATGTAAAAAAATTTCTATTCATATACCTGAATATGATAAAAATCGATTAAGTGTAACATATAGCTGCCATAGGAACGATCGGCCAAAAAAATGACTTACTGAGGGAAAATTTTTAAACCCTGTACCAAAAAATGGTAAAGGATATATTAATGTAGTGAAAATGTATTCAACGGGCAGAAGGAGGCGTGACAGACCCCATAAAGTATATATGTTCTTAATCAGCGTCGAAAGGCGAGTCGATGTAGCCATGTCCGTCTGTCCGTATGAACGCACGGATCTTGGAAACAGTAAGACCTACAATCACTAAATTTGGCACGAAGTCTCTCCTAATCTATAGGCACAACAAGTATATTTTTTTTTTCGATAATAATGCTCTGGTTTCCCAACAAATTTACTGTTCTTAAACGTAAGATGATACAATGATTTTATTTGTTCTTACAATTGTGGCACAAATAGTCGAAAATATAATGTCAAACCTATTAATTGTCTCAGTTATGTAACTGATTGTGGTTGGGGTAAACATACCAACGCGTATTTCTTACGAGGATTTAGTCTAATTTCACCACAGTGAACTTGATAACCAAAAAATTGCACTTTAGACTTAGGGAACGTGCACTTCTTTATATTAAAAGAGAATCCAGCTTTGATCAGAACTTCCAACACCACCTTCAGTCGATCGAATGCTTTTTCTTCCGAGCCTGCCAGAATCAAAATATCATCAACGTACACAATGGCATAGGAATATGCCAATTCACCTAACGCTCGTGTTAGTGCCCGCTGAAATATTGATGTGGCATTCTTTAACCCAAAAGGCATCGATAAAAACTTTAACCCACCTTCAGCTGTTACAAATGTCGTGCATTTATTCGAAGCAAATCGTATAGGCAACTGACAGAAACCACTTGCAACATTCAAACTTGAGAAAAATCTGCCAGCACGCCATCTGTCAACCGGATCAAATATCAATGGCAACGGATATCCGTTCACATTTACATTTACTAGTAGTCTACTTTAATTATATCGGAAATCGTATAAACAGCTTTTGCGTTGTAAATATTGAAATTTTCATGGCAATATCGAAGCCAATTCTCAAAATGTCACTACAAATCATTACATTATACTTTATCAACTTATCCATTACTATGCGAAATTTTATATTAGAGTATATTGACATATTTGATCGGTGGCTTCAATTTGTAAGTTACTATATATAGCATTTTCACCAATGTCCTTCAACACAACTATGTTGAAAATCCTCTTTCCAGCTAACTTATTTGCCATCTTCCACCCAATTAAAGAGCATTCTAAACCCGAGTCAAAGATAAATGGAATTAGCTCACCACATTGGAACAATGTTCCCTTCGTTTCCGTTATTGTGCAGACATCTACTCGCTGTTCATGTATGTTACTTTTACTCTATGCTTCTAGTCTTCGTGTACACATCGTTGCGATATGGCCAATATTTCTACATTTAAAACACGTCACTGCCCCTCGTTATCGTGTTGTATTGAACTAATTTGCATCTGACTCGCTTCGGTAAATTACTCTCGTCTGTTTTTTTTTCTTGCGGCATTCTGCAATTTTGCGACCATGCTGCCCACAATAATGGCATTTCACCATCGGCGACGGTTTGTACGTCTTACGGTCAGGTCCCATTGCATAGTCTGAAGTCAGTTACGCATTATGCTTCGTAATAAAGGCATATGCTTTTAACTGCTGCTGCAGCTCGCTTCGTGTTTTGATATTTGATATTTTGCCTCGTGTCTATCTACGATGCATGTGCCAAAACGAATGAAACTGCTTTTTCATCTAGGTTCATTTGTTTCCACTTCATCATTAATGTCGTCACCAATCGGCTTGCATATACTGATAGACCCTCGTTTGCTTTCGGTTGTCCATTCATGATGTTCAGGAAAATGGCGGCCGAAGTCTCTACACCTTCATATCGTTGTACTTTGAACTCTGTCCATGTTATTTCTGCATAGCAAATTTGTGACAACCATTGCGATGCGCCTCCTTTCAATGAGCTGCTTAGTGCAATAACCAGTGCACTCCCTTCTAACGAATTTTCCGACATTATCATTCTGCAGTTTTACACCATGGAGCTGCATCCACATCTGAGACATCAGGGTCGAACTTTGGCAATTCTATCACTTTTTCTATACCTCCATGTTGGCGTTTGCATCACTTTAATTAACTTCATAAAATTGCGATTTTGAATTTTAAACAGTGCCTCCAATTTCTATCTGGGGCGAAGTCGATCCCACTTCTGAAGTCGGAGAATGGTCTGAATTCATTTTATTTGTTTTCAAGCACAGCAACTTGCCAATGTACAGTTGCCTTTCACTCCTCATGACAGACTGCCTGACTTGCATACCTTTTATCCAAGGGCTTGCACCTCCCTTTACTGTTCTTCTCTCACTCGCACATCATCACATCATCTCAACTAAGCATGCGTAAGCCGTTAGGCCGTTTAAAACTCATTCTTCTAATTTATTTTTGTACATAGTTTTTTATTAACACTAATTCCTTAGTCTACTCCGACATATATTTTATGGGGTCTCCCACGCCTCCTTCTGCCTGATACATACGTTTGCACAACTTTAATATACCCCTTACCATTTTTTGGTACAAGGACCCAAAAGAAGAATACAGTTTTCCCTTTGGGGTAAAGAAGATCAGATCATCTTGTGTAAAAGATATATAAATATACATTTATTTTCCATCACCTATAATAATGTAGTGCTTAAAAGTGTAAAGAAAATTTAGGCAGTGAGCATTTTCAACTGTAATGTAAAAAAATTAGAAATTGGAATTAGTGGTGAATGTCCGTAAATGGTAATATATAGAACCAATGCCCTACACCTTGTGTTACCAAAAAAAAATTTTTTTTCACCGAAACGCTTCGCTTAAAATGTATGTACAGTTTTTTCACAAAATTCGTTATAAATCTCAAACAAAAGGCATCTCGTTAAATTTTTCATACAAATGGATTTCAGCCATCCAGACCTACTAAATGTCAAATAAGTTTTTTGATGGGAAACACTTAAAACGGACCCTTTCTGGAAAAGATTGAAGCAAGCACGCATAAAAAGTGAGCTACATGCCAAGTCAAACAGGATGATAATAACCTACTTCTAGTGCTCCCCAAATTCGCGTCGAAAATAAAGGTTCCTATTACTATTAAAATACTACTTCTATTGGGTACCACAATACCAATGCTCTAAGGTTCAGGAGCGACGAATTACAGAACTATTTTTACAAAAAATTTAGCCCGAAATATTATCTTTCAAACAGGTGTTCGTTTGATACAATTGGATTAGTGTTGCACGATGTATGGGTATCAACTCGAGCCCGAACTCGATTTACACTTAAGCGCATTTCTAGTATCGAAAATTGAGGTCATATAAAGTTCCCACTATTCACATTTTTTCATTGTAGTCCGAAAAACTTATGCAAATTTGCTCAACCGATGTTATTGACTCTGAATTAATGAAAGAATTAGAAGCTACAACTATGCAGTCTTTGTTAAAACGATTCGTTCCCAAAACTGCTCACTTAGTGGGCTTATTTTTAAATCCACAATCAAGGAGATGTATTTTTATCTCGTGAGAAAAAAGACAATAAATTAACCACTTTTAGAACAATGCTCTTCGATATAAATGGTGCGCAATCAGTACAAGAATCTCCTAAAAATTGTTCGGCCAAGCCAGATTTTCATGAATTTTCGGAACTTTACAAAGAAGAGAAAAATTTTATAAAATTTAATAGATCTAGAAATAGATAAATATTTGGCTGCTTCTATTTCTGCGGATACTCCCATTTTAACATTCTGGAAAACAGTTAACGATCTAAAACTGTTAAAAAATTTTAACAAGAAAAATCTACCTGTGAGCTCGGCAACGAGGGAGCGGATTTATTCTAAATCAGGAAGCATTTTGAACATTATGCGCACCGAGCCTGGTTCAGTTCTAATTTAGATAAAATTATATTCCTATATAAGAATTTGTAAATGATTTCGGTAAATGTATTTAGATTTAAGAAAATTTCATAATAAAATATATGTCTTCCTAAATAACACTTCTCACATATATTTTAGCACATTATTATTTCATGCCGGGCCGGGCCTTTTCTAGATATGACCGTGCTGGGCCGGGCCGAGCTTTAAAATGTTGTTTCGTGTTCGGGCTGGGCCGAGTCTTACAAAGGAGGCCCGTGCCCATCTGTAAACCAAATAGCCAAATATTGGTGGGGAGGAAGGTAAGAAATTGTTAAAAATGGGCCGCGTACATTCCTTTATACCCCCAACCATAATGTTGCATAAGCGAATCATCAGTCAGCAGAGTAAAATCAGCTCCAAGCATGAGAATCGTCTAATATGTGTGCTAATGACAAAAAAGTTGCCAGCACAGCAGAATTTCTTGCTCTCTGTCTGTCACTCCAGAGGCTCTTAAAGCGATAATTTTACTGTTTTCCATGTTTTGCAAATACTCGTAGCTTGTATTGTGCTTCTAAAACTGTGTTAAATAGTGCATATAAAACTGCAAACGTTATTGCTTAACACCTGAGTTTTTTATTTACGTTTTAAGCTATATTTTTTTAAAAGTGTTCGGAGCAGCGGTCCTAAATCTCTCTTATTTTTATTTATTTTTTCTGTTTCTTTACTATGCCCTGCGCGGCAATTACGTTACCAATTGTTAACTCTCTTTTCTTGCCCTCGGCAAAAAATCACTCTTTTATTATGCGCAACGATCCTAACGTAGTATCACAGAGACTGTTAATCATATAGAGGCCGCATCTCATACAAGTTGAAATTTTTGTTCGTGGGCGCCTTTAAAGGCGCCCAAAATTCTGTTGGGAGTACCATAGTGCTTTACTACTCTGACTTTTCATTTCCGTTTGATTTGATTGGCCTAGCTCATATAAGTTTTTTTGGTGCCAACTGCCATTTTGTTCGCATTGCAAGAATGTAGTTGATGTTGAAGTGGACGAGTGTGCAAATTTCTTGCTGCAGACCATCCTATCACAGAGACTGTTAATCATATAGAGGCCGCATCTCATACAAGTTGAAATTTTTGTTCGTAGGCGCCTTTAAAGGCGCCCAAAATTCTGTTGGGAGTACCATAGTGCTTTACTACTCTGACTTTTCATTTCCGTTTGATTTGATTGGCCTAGCTCATATAAGTTTTTTTGGTGCCAACTGCCATTTTGTTCGCATTGCAAGAATGTAGTTGATGTTGAAGTGGACGAGTGTGCCAATTTCTTGCTGCAGACCATCCTATTGCTTGCTACATTTTATGAGTGCTTGGTATGAAAAGGCGCTGGTCGACGGTACCGTCTGAAATACATGAGTTTGTGTGTGCGTGCAGAAAAGAATTTATCATGATTTTGAAGTTTTGACTATTTCTATGTCTATCAAATATATTTTTTGCTTTGTGTTGCTGCTGATTCTTTATTGTCAAATAAATTTCATTCTGTTTTTCATGTGTGCCTGGTATAAAAAGGCCGTCGTATTCAATTTGTGTATGCATTTGGACACCAACACCATCAGTAATGTGTATACACACATAAATAAGCGAATTTGTCATGATTTTAGAAATTTTAATTGTCTAGCTATATTATTTTTCTTGCTTTTTGTGAAATATTAGCTCTGCTTCTTCATTCTTACGGGCATATAAATTCTCAACGCTGCTTCTTCACTCTTTCGATGTGCGCTTGAAAAAAGTCAAAGGCAATTAGAATATTTTGCACTAATCATTCATTATTTGTGAAAATAATTGTATGCAAAATACATTTAATAAAATATGGTGCAATTATTTAGTTCATTTGGAACAAATGTTGAGCAGACAATCAACTGAACTGCAAGTGAATCGAAACACCAGTTCGTTTGACTTGTAGAGGAGTGCTAAGACACTTCAATAAGGAAATGGCAGGCTGACTACACAAAGTATGAATAGTTGGTGGAAGATTAATTTTGGTCTTTTACTATTCGCTTCAAATGTGTCTTCTTGTAAGATGTCGAAAAATATGAATGAATGATTTTAATATAATTTCCATTTGATATGCATAGTGACCAACTACTTGACCTACACGTGGCATAGCCAAAATTAGCCAATTTTAAAACGCACATCGGTGCAACAACTAAGCGCATTGCGCATGCACACACTTTGCGCAGTGCACAAGTGCCTTTAGCAATTGTAATATGGATCGGTTTTCCCACATATTGTCCTTGCTAAATACAAAGCTTCAAACAACAACAGCAATATACCATCCCAGCTATATTAAATAAAAAAATTCATACCACGCATCATTTGCGTGTAATATTTTCATTGAATTTTAATTCATAATACCAGGCGATCATAATTGCAAAAAAGCAGAATCAGCAAGCAACGAAAATCATCAGAGCAATTTTGGGCTCCATAGCATTTAGGCGAGGGGAACAAGCATAAGGGAAGCAACACAACACACGAAAGCGCGCACAAAAAAATCACAGAACAAACGATTGTCTAATGTCACATTAGTGCAAGTAGCACATTGTGACGTGCGAGAGCGAGAAACAAATGAAATGCGATCGCATTTAGGCAAGGAGTACAAATTTTTGCGGGGAAAGAAGTGTCAATTGCTAAGGAATTAGACACTGACCGAAGACAAACGACTACCGTAGGCAGTGTGAGCGTAAACAACACATTTAAATGAGGAAAAGGGACAACAAGAGAACAAGCAAAGCGAAGTCAGACAAGACGCCCAATTTTCGCTTCGTCTTTTACCCTGCCCGGCGGCACCTAGTTTGAAAACTTAACAGTGGTCGTAACATTGCTCTGGTGCAGTATCTATTTATAAGTTGTCTCTGGTTCAAATGTCAAACAAACGTCCGCATAACATATTATCAGTTTCTCAAAAACAAAACATTATTGCAGCAATTGAAAATGGATTAAAAAGAATTGAGGTGGCGAAACAATTCGAAATCGTCACCAATCCGTCAACACTCACTATAATTCTACAAAAAAAAAAGAATTCATCATGGGAGCATCCTCACGTAGTAAAGTAAGAAGAAAGAAACAATGTGAATATCCGGATATAGAAGTGTCTATTCTTGTGGCTGAAACAATGCCAGCAAATCAATGTTCCCATTGACGGTCAAACATAAAAGCCCCGTTAATTCATATTCTATTTCGTAAAAAATGCTGTTCCCGTGCAATTTCGGTTTATCGGGATTCGACTGTATTTATCTTTTCAATATCAACCATGCTACCTCTTTCCGCTTTTAGGGACTTTTCGATTACATTTTCAGGTAGCTAAATATTTGACTTATGTAGACAAAATTGTATAGAAATTTGTCTGTTTATAAAAACTGAGTTATAAAAACTTCGAATTATAAAAGGTTCCAGTTATAAAAATTTTACTTAGTTCTGAGCTAAATAGTGGATTTGGCGCTTCGACTAAGCAAATACCATAAACTAATACAACTAATACATTTCATTTCTTCTCATTTCAGACGATTCTGCTAGACGACTTTTTCTCTTCCTGGAATTTTTTTAGTTGTTCTAAGGCCAGTGACTCTAAACTGGGTTGTCAATCAATTGCTGCCGTTTTTTATTGTTCGTAATCTATACTAATATTCGCTAGCAATAAACGAATTAACTTAAACTCGAGATGCCGAGACCAACCTAGATTTAGGATATTGTCTATCACTGTGTATATCAGCATAATTCATAAAAGAAGAATACCTTCAAGCTAATCTAATCAAAACAAGAATTTTATTAAGCATTACCTAAAAACTACCCCCACCTCTTGGTGCAGACCGTAATAAATATGTTTGTCCGTGTACCACTGCTAAATACACTAAAATCAAAATTTATCATAATCAAAAAGAATAACCGACACTAAATCCGAAAAGAAAACGTCAACAGGATGTAAACTGTCAGTTCAAATGCGTATTATTACTATTTGTCAATAAGTTAGTTCAGATGTATGTTATGTATGTGAGTAATATTGTATAGACCAAGCTGCTTAACTGTAAATAATTAGCTGCAAGTTTGTTGGGAAACCCAGTGTTGCACAACTGCAAAGTATTGGAATCACTTAAACTGAAATGGTGGAGTTTACGAAACTTAATCTAAGATTATTTAGTTCTATATGACAGTTTCTAGTTACAAAAATTTTTGCTATTCAGCTATTCGCATGTGAAAAATTAATTATCTGTTAAAATAATAAATTAAAATTATGTAAATCAAAAATCATTAATTAAGAGAATAAACAATCAGTTAAATTGAATGAAATATCCTAAGAAAACATAGAATAAATACGAATAAACAGTCACAGAAAACACTGATGCCTAGATTTAATTAATATAAGTGTTGCAAATATAATATAATTAATGAATTAATTAAATAATTAATTGGCAATAAGAAAAATAAATTAAAATAATACGTTTTAAAGCATACAAAAAATAAAGTTGTTCAAGTTCAAAACGCTACGAGTTGATGAAGCCATGTAAGGGATTTCTTTAGCCTAAGCTATTATAAATATAATAACTACAAAAACATTCGGGAAAATGGGTAAAAATAATTAGTTATAGAAAATATACATGTCGCTTAACATTCAGCATATAGGTATAGTTAACCGCAACTATACAACACAATAAAGCAGAACCAAAGTCTAAGATCTGTTTAAAAACAATCGACGAAGGCAATTAATCAGTTGCAGCGAATAACCAGACACAAGATACAGTATCTTAAGTCTCATACTCTCATGTAAGCACGGCTATGCCAATCGCGAAATGTTTCGGGTTCCACTTACGCTTGAGACAGAAACACCTCTGCACAGAAAATTCTCAACAAAAAAAAAACTAATTTGAAGCAAAAAGCAAAGAAACGAGTGCAAGCGAAAGTCAAATACGAAACGTTGTTGGCACCTACGATGAAGTCGCAAACAAAAGGGGAGTAAACAACTTTGCAAGCCGCAGGCGCAGTGTGTTACATTTAGTCATATCGCGGCTTGCCTACTTGTTTAGCCAATATAGAAGGTAGGACATACCTGTACATAAGCATTTATCTTGCAATATGATCGATATAAGCACCATCCCCGCAAAACTTAAATATATAAAAGAAAAACAAATAAATAATCGGCATTTTCAATGAGCATATGACAATGTCTTTTATAGAACATTATTGCAACATATAAACGACACCACACTTAACTCAACTAAACCACAAAACACTATCAAGATAGGTGTAAATTTCAAATTAAACGTAACTTACCATACTATTCTGAACTGTATGTACGTGGAAGTGTAACAATAAAATTGAATAAAATGTAATTAAAATAACAAAAAACATCATGTCTGTTTAATTTTTTAAATCAATAATCAATCGATAAGCAGATGATAAACTCAGTAGATCTGAGGACATTGCCAGAACGGGACTAATAGCCAAACAGCGTGAAATTTAATATAAATAGTAGCATAAAGTTGAATAGAACTTGGGTTTAAGATATATTGAAAGCGATTGATGGATTATATCTATAAGCCCCTACGTTTCTTGTGGTGTTATCTGGACCACTTCCTACAGAAATTGATTTGTAATCATTTTTTTTCGGTGTTCATGTTCTCTAAAAAATCCTGTTTTCCAATAGAGATCCGACAAAAGCTTCAGAGAGTTTTCCCTGGCCATTACAGAAATTTATATATTCTTTCATTATCCAAATCAAATAAATAGCCAGAAGTAAGAGCTTTTTTGACATTTTATAATGTCTATAAGCAGGAGTATCGGCTGAAATCCGTTTTGTATGGATGTTTTTAGCAAATAACGATAATTCATATTACGTTTTAAACAGAATAGCAGAATAATGCAGATCGTTCAGAGTATCCCAAGTCTTTTCTTGACTGTCCACAGTTGTCCGGATTTCTTTTTTTTACGATATGTACGATATAAAACATCCAACGGCAAGATAGTCCATTCTTTCTCCTTCGGTCGCAAAAAACCAGATTTAGTAACACTTTCTATTTGCCCCTATTTCAACTTACGATGTGCAGCCTTTTACAGCATGAGATAAGCTATAATCAGCTATAATCAGGTAGTCAATAACAAAGTTTAAGATAAATTACAGTCGAACACCCCAATAACACCTCTACAAGGAGTTTTTTTAATTGAAACTTGTTTAACGGAGGTAGTAATTTGAAAATTTTGAAACGTCATACTTACAAAAAGAGAAAAACTATCTATAGGATTAAGCATCCGGAAGAATGAAGCTTCGATATCTCAGTTGTAAAAGTCAGTAGCACATTCCTTTAAAATGCACGTAGGCATACCAGAAGGGCCAACGGAAAACGTGGTCTCAATAGATAATAAAATCACTATAATTATTTTGGAAGTAGCTGGCAAATAGGTTAGAAATATCAACATTATTACATCCGTCAACATTACCTAACTTCATAATGGAGAGAAAAGTAATGGACCTATGTTTTGAATTTATAAAATAATAGAACGATTTAGGATCACGTTTAATACTCAATTTATCGTTAGTTAAGAACGAATTATAGCAAGATTTAATTACAGTTACAATTGCCATAGCAGCCCGTTTAAATTTATTAAAAATACGATTTTTACGATTTTTTAACCGAATTAAATCGCGGAAAAGTCGACAAAAATATTAACTATCCTTCCCAATACGTGAATTCAAAGATGTCATCAAAAGAATTTCTAACTGAAGTGTGGGGTGGTAACTATCTTCAGGGGTAGATAACGGATTAGACTTACGCAATGAAGAATTTGTGGCGCAATCTGTAAAAACTTGGTCAAGTGTACGATTCATGCAATTCGTAATAAGATTTATTTACTCAAGAGAATCATCTTATATTGTATCAACAAATTTACACGAAGAACCAGGTACAGGGAAATTTCAAATATCAGAAGGGGACTAAGAGGCTAGCGGTAAATTAAAATCACCCATAACTAATAAATAGTCAGCGGTGTGGAGAAGAGTTTGAACGAATTTTATAAAGTCCATATGAGTTATTCGGAACTACTATTTTCAAAGAAGAAATAGATCGCTTATGTGCAAAGTTAATTTTATTCATAATTGGATCAGTAATCGATGTACTTTTAGAATCAACGTAATGATAAACATCACATTCCGCAGTGTCAATGGCCAATCGGAAGACGAAGATAGCTTTAGTGGTGAATACACCTAGTTACTAATCAGATTTGAACAACTGAAAATATTTAAGCTATCATTATCATTGCCAACTATCACAGGACATACTTTTGCTTTCCTTCTTTCGTTTAGGAGACAAATCAACACAAATAACTCTGAAAAAGCATTACGCGAATTATTTACAAATTTGGAAAAATTCATTTCCGAAGGAGAAACAACAGTTTCGTGCTGTGCAAGCTCTATTCGTTGTCAATAACACTGTTGTACTGAAAAATGTAAAAACCTGCTTTTTGTACGCATTTAAAAAAAAACTAGAAAGGCAGGGCTATAGTCGGGCGTAACCCACTATTGAGAAACCCTGTACCCTATCCAAAACTGAATATATTATTTTGTTGTTTTTTTATTTTGCTTACATACTTACCGCTCGTTCCTATGGCAGCTGTATGTTATAGTAAACCGATATTTATCATATTCGGGAATATAATTGCATATTACTTAAAATCATTTAAAACAAAATTTGGTGACGATATCTTAAGAAACAAAAAAGTCTTTCTCAGTAAATATTGTTTTTCGGCCGATCGTTCCTATGGCAGCTAATAATATGGTCAACCGATGTACATAATATTGAGATATGTGAGTCGGCATTAGATTGAACTATTAAGTCCAAAATTTTGTAAAAATATCTTTAAAAAAAAAAGGGTTTTTTTTAGTAAATGTGGTTTTTCGGCCGATGGTTCTTATGGCAGTTATATGTTATAGGTTGAACATCGAAAAAAAAATAAATTCGTTATGCCTATGGTTAGAATAGTATTCGTGCTAAATTTGGTGAATGTAAGTCTACATACAGAAAGATATACAGACATGGCTAGATCAACTCGCCATGCTGATTAAGAATATATATATTTTATGGCGTTCGCCACGCCTCACTCTGCCCGCTACATACATTTTGACAACTTTAATGCACCCTTTACCATTTCTTGGCACAGAGGATAAATAGTATTAGGTTCGAATCCCAGCGTAAATGATATTTTTAAGGGTGTTTATTTATTTTAACAAAATATTAATTTAAATAACAAAAACCACAATAACCCATGTTCAAATCCCAACGTGGACGTAAAATATTTGAGTGTTCTTAATTGTTGGGTATAATATTAATTTAACATGCAAAAGCAACAATAAACACAGGACAACAGTAGAGAACTTTTTATTGTTCGCATTGGCGACTATAATTCGCAATTTAATAACGCAATATCGCTAGTAAGGGTTCACGCAGATCCTCTTATAAGTCGCAGTTAACAACTCGGCATATTCAAAATTTTCATACAAGTCGTAGGGTCGATTGACTTACACACACTCGCACTAACTTGTAACGTCGTAGTTGATAACTCGAACTACACAAAGCCTGTCACAAAGTCATAGTGTCGCAGTTGATCACTCGAATTACACAAATTTCTGGCAACACTAAAAATTTCTAGGACAAACTCAGCATCACAGTCGATTATTCGAGCTGCGTCATTCGCTTGCCATTAGAAGCAGCAATGGACCTAACTCCACTCGATATACCAATCAAGGTCAAACTCGAACGACATCTCTTCGTTCACAGTAAGTCAATAGCCAAAAACAATCAGGATCACGGAGATCACCGGCCATGAAGGCAATCATCCTAGCATAAGTATTTGAAATAAGAAATATATATAGGGTGATTTTTTAAAAGCTATAGGAAAGTTTTTCAAAAAAAAAACACATAAAATTCAGAAAAATGCATGAAATCTTTATTTCGATAGTACGGTCCATATAATTTAATGTTTGAAGATTATTTCATGCAAATGTTGACCTTGACTGCGCCTCAAATGGTCCATCCGCTTAGTCCAATTTTGGCATACTCTTTCCAACATTTCGGCCGGTATCTCACGAATAAATGCTTCAATCATGTCTGTATAGACATGAGCTTTAACATAGCCCCACAAAAAATAGTCTAAAGGCGTTAAATCGCACGATCTAGGCGGCCAATTGACCGGTCCCGAACGTGAAATGAAATGTTTACCGAACTCGCCTCTCAATAAGTCCATTGTTGCGCGTGCTGTGTGGCATGTGGCACCGTCTTGTTGAAACCACATGTCATGCAAGTCAAGCTCTTGCATTTTGTTGGATATCATCTCACGGTAGCGCTCACCATTCACAGTTACGTTACGATTCGCATCATCTTTGAAGAAGTACGGTCCAATGATGCCACCAGCCCATAAACCGCACCAAACTGTGACTTTTTCTGGATGCATTGGTAGCTCTTGCAATGCTTCTGGCTGATATTCACTCCAAAATCGACAATTCTGCTTTTTTACGTGCCCATTGAGCCAAAAATGAGCTTCGTCGGAAATGGAAGAAGCGCGCGATGAAATTTCTTAACAGAGCACGCATTTTGATAATAAAATTCAATAATTTGCAAGCGTTGTTCGTTTGTAAGACGATTCATGGTTAAATTATAGACCAAATTGAAGATGTTTGACAGTGAAACAAAACACGAAACGTGCGTCAGCTGTTTAAACCAGTGTTGCCAAAAAGATAATAGCTAAAAAATCACCCGTTATAAGGAAATTATTCAATAAATTATTGATATTTTACATAATCTACCGGTGTACTCATTTCATACGGAACATTAGTGTTGCTAAGTATCCGCTTTAACCAGGAATTATAAATTTCTGCAACGAACTCTGGACGCGGCAAGCATACCCCGGCTAGCTCTAGCCTAGCCCTTTCTCTTACGCTAGTGTACTAAAAGCCGTTGAATCGGGGACGATCGTTACCTTGTTGACGGAGGGCAAAGGTGACGTGAACTGACTTCATCCAGTCTTGGACTAGGTTGAGCTGATCCTGAATTAATAAAGTTACACCTCTGACACTAGATGATGTGACAAGCACAGCAGTGTTGTCATCGAATGTTGCAATGGTAACTTGTTCGTGGTTTTAGCTCAGCAAGTCTGATGTGTATAAGGTGCCTGAATGCCTGCTTATAGCCAAGTACACAGCCGAACAGTATTCCTTTTGTTGGAAAGCCATGAGTACTGTTTGCACTATTCTATGTATTTTTTCTAGGGTTCCATGCCTACGACAGAAACCGAATTGATGATCGGCAGTACTCTTCAAAGAAATATTCTTTCGAATATTTTCAAGATAACTGGCAATAGACGACGATGACATTTCGTCTTCAGCTTTACAAGGTTTCAAGTGGCCAATCACAAAGCAGACAATGAAGATGTTGACTAACAGCTGTAGGCAGTTTCGGGTAGGGCTTTCACTACTGTACTGTCGTATCCAGCTAAGTTTCTTGTTGCCATAGTTTTTATTTCGCTTATGATCTCTTGTATGCTGACCGGCGATATCGGCGCGCAGAAGGTATTATGTACTTACGTATTATCTACATCTTGCTCAGAACGCAATTCGACATTGGGGTTAATCTGTCCGTCTAACCAAGAGCGGAATACAGTTAAGTGGGACTTTTTGGTAAGCAGATTTCGTCTTACAGGGTTGAGGTCAGTTGAAACTTTATCTTCTATGAGTGGAGCAGAATGATCGGAAATGAGTTCGTGAAAATCGTTGACTTGTAATCTCCTTCTGGCTATGCCATGGGATATTGCTATATTAAAGTTGAGCACAGAATAGTTCTTGTTACGGATTCAACTGTAGAGCTCAATTCCTTTTCGGTTTTCGGTTCTTGCACCCGACCATTGATGTTTAGTGTTGAAATCGCCTCCAATAATGAAGCAATTACCTAGAACGTTGAATAAGTTTTGAAATATGGTGAGCAATTAGCTTGCATGAAGAGAATTTAGTGCTGATTTTAATAATAATTGCTCCTCCACGTGCTGCAGCCAAAGGGTAATTAGTTGTTCTTATATTATTGTATTTTAAAGTGTGGACGATTGGTAAATTATGAGTCCGAAAGTAGGACAATGCCCACGTTTCTCGACATGCTCTAGCTCTAGCACTTGCTGTCAAGCTCCGTTCCACTAATATGTGAAAATATTTGATTTTAAAAGTTAGTTTTGTTGGGACTGTCCTGTACACCACATATGTATGTATGCATATTTAGTATGTAGTACAATTTGTTGTCGTTTGATTATTGCTGTTGTTAGTTTAATCTGTTACATGTATATGTATTTAAATATTTCGTTTTGCTCGAGCTTCGTTGAATTCTTTTATGCGTATAAGCATGCGTAACAGCACGGTTGCCACACTTTTATGTTGCTTTTATTGATTTCTTCCTTGTATTGGTTTTTTAATAATTATTTATTTATTTCAATCTTTTTGGTGACATTAACAATGATCAAATGTACCTGTGTGCAGCGGAGCGACTCTGGCACCGACTTTTGGAAGACTAACGATGTCAAATAAATTACATTTTGAATCGTTACTGATTGTAGCCTTCTCCTAACTAGAATTTGTCCAAATTATATAGAATTTGGCGAATTTCAGCGGATTTTTACTATTCATTTTACGTTTGGACACTGATAATTATTCACACAGATTACCAGTGTATATAAGGTGTAGTAAAAGGTAGTCCATTATTATTTTCTCAATAACTGGCTTTAGTACTCTGTACAGTAAGACCCCGCTCAAAGTAGAGCGTAATGAGAAACTGCGCTAAACGAGGCTATCTTAACATGTAGATAATGGGGTTAGGGGGAGATGGACAGAACATTGGTTAGGTCTTAAATTCAATAATTATGTTTTTTTTTTCAATAAAAATAAAACCAAACAATTATTTCTTACGAAAATAAAAACAATATAAACGAATATACATACTTATACAAAATAACAAATAAAATTGAGTCAGATCATTCAGTCTATTTTGTGTTTCCAATATTCTGCCTGTCAAAATTTGGATCATTTTCAACAAATTTGTCCATAATTTCATTTATAGTGGTGAAACTCCTTTTTACAAACGCCATCGAAAGATCGTTTTGCTAGTTGAAATAAAGCGTTAAGCGGGGTCTTACTGTATCTGGCTTAGTTTTTGTTTCATTGATTTACAACAGATGTCGTTGTAAAGACGACAGTTAATAATAAGAAAGTTTCTTTGACAGTTTTGCATTTGATTGATTTAGTTTCGTTTGCGCAGGTGTCACAAATGTACCCTTGCAAAGAGGAAATACGCTAAATTTTACAGTTTGTCTTCGATAAAGGCGAAAATGCAAGTCAGGGGGCTGAAAATGTGAATAGTGTTTATGGTCCTGATACTGTAACAGCCAACCATGTTCAATTTTGGTTTCGTCGATTCCGTTCCAGTTACTTTAAGCTTAAAGATAAACTAGGTTCCGGAAGGCCCATTGTAAAAAATGGTGATAAAATTAAAGAAATCGTTAAATCCGACCGTCATGTAAGCACTGTTTCGTTTCCACAAGAGTTAAACATTGCACAAAAAAACCGTTTGAAACCGTTTGAATAAGGCCGGATACAAAAAAAAAACTCGTTGTATGGGTGCCTCATGAGTTAACACAGAAAAATCTAATGGACCGATTTTCTACCTATGAATCGCAATAAAATCGATCCATTTTTGAAGCAGATGATAATTAGGGATGACAGATGGATCATTTACGACAACATCAAGCGAAAACAGTCGCGGTCGAATGGCAATCAGCCGGCGCAATCCAAGCCAGGATTGACTGCCAGGAAGGTTTTACTCTGTATTTGGTGGCTTCTACGCTAAGGCCAAACTCTTAATTCGATCGTGTACTGCCAATAGAAGAGGAATTGTCTTTCATTAGGATAACGCCAGGCCACACACGTCGTTAGTTACTCGTCAGAAGCTCCGGGAGTTCGGTTGGGAGGTTCTTATGCATCCACTAGAGGAGTCAAACTATCGATGTTGCTATCGATAGTATCGATATTATTAATTTTCCATCACTGGAGTTTCTCTGGAACATTCGAAGAGCATGTGATTTCCCTCCAAAAATTCTTTTTGTAAAAATAGTTAACTTTTGTTCAACTTTACATTTTTTCACTGGTGGAGGTGCTGATTGTGCAGGAAGAGTGGAGAGAATGTTCAGCAACAGCAATTGTAGATAAGTTGCTCTTTTTAAAACAGAACAGATTGATGATACATTTATCTCAAATAATTTTATTTATACGTATTTACATATATCTATACATTACTAATTAGTTTTTGTTAAAACAAATTTATGTTAAAAAATGGAAATAATTTGCTTTGCTATGCAAACGTATAATAATTTTTAATTTAATTTTTATTATCGTTTTACATGAATGTAATTTATTTTTATTACGGCTGTATATACAGCTGCGTTCAATGAAATAGTAGTGCGGCACCTCGAAACATTAAACGGCATTTTTTCGACATGTCGAAACATGCAAGTTGAACAAGTGTTCACATTTTTTATAGATTAGAGTGTAAAGTAGAGAATTCGAAAAAGTCCCGTTAACTTCGCATTTGTATTGGTATGATTTTGAAGACTTTAGAGAAATGCACCAAAATTTGGCTGTTCATTGAAATAGTAGTGCTGGCTGTGAACACTTTGAAAAAATATTATAAAAGTTTTTTAGCAAAACCAAAAGCTGCATTAGTAAGTTTACTTTAGTTTAAACATTTTTGATTGATATTTAAGATTGGTTTGCATCCGAAAAGATCAACGTGATGCAATGGCCAGCTCAGTCCCCAGATCTTAATCCGATCGAAAACTTATGGGGAGTAGAGGTGTCAAACTATCGATGGTACTATCGATAGTATCGATAGTTTTAATTTTCAAACACTATCGATTGTTTTAAAATACTATCGATAGTCACTGTAATGTAACATTGTGAACTTCATCACTAAAATTTCTCTGGATCATTCGATGCGCAGGTAATTTCCCCTCCGAAAATTCTATTTGTTGAAATAGTTAAATTTTGTGCAATTTTACATTTTTTCGGTGGTAGTGCTGATTGTGCAGGTAGTGCTAATTGTGCGGGTGGTGCATGTGGTGCTGAAGGCGTGTTGTTAATACAGTTTTCGATATGGCTGACGGTAAGAAAATTTAATAGGTGATACACCACAGTTGTGTAACCGCATAATGAGTCCATATTACATATAATTAATATTTTTGCAGGTTCCATTAAAGATTTTTTTTTTTAATTTCTTCTTTAACGATACTATCGCGATAATATCGATAGTTTTTTTAAAAATATCGAAAACTATCGATGGTGTGACCATCGATAGTTTGACACCTCTAATGGGGAGATGTAAAAGGGGTTGTAGCAAAAACAAATATATTAAAACAAAGCACAGCTTTGGCAAGTTGTTCAGGAAGCATGGGCTCAAATTCCCCGCAAGCGTTGCCAGAACCTTATTGATTCCATGCCACGCCGGTGCAACGCCGTTATTAAAAATAAAGGATTTACTCTTAAATATTAAACTGTAACAAATATTTAGAGCATATATAATTAATTTTGTCTTAAGTTAAATACACTTTTTTTTGCTTTTGTTGTGACCACTACTATTTTATTGAACAGCCAATTTTTGTTATATTTTTTTGTTTACGCCCTGGAGGGTAAGTGAACCTATGTTGTTAACCAAAAATTAACTGAAAACGTTCAAATATAATTAAAATAAACGTGTTGAATTATTATTTGTTAATATTTTATTAATATCATTTAATTTTACTACTCAATATGTAGAATTCAACTGCACTACTATTTAATTGAACGCAACTGTATGTACTTGAATCAAATAGACTGAATAGAATAAAATTCTTTTAAAATTTTTTTAAAACGCAATATTTTTCATGCGGAAAATTTCTTTTTTAACGATACTATCGCGATAGTATCGATTGTACTTCCAAAAATTCCGAAAACTATCGATGGTGTGACTTTCGATAGTTTGACACCTCTAGCATCCAAGTGATTACTAACTGTTCCTGGCTATGTCGAACGATTTAGCTTATGAAAAATTCACTTCAAGAGAGGTTTGCGAAAATCTCGGATAATTCTATATGTACTAAATAAGCCATTAAATTGCATTAAAAAAATAATGGATTTATTTTTACTACACATACGTACGATACATATTCACTATTTGTCAGAAAAGTACTGATGTCGCTAAAAGCGCTGTTATCGAAATTCTACTGTAATTTAAATTAATAATGATTAAACATCTAAATTAAAAATAGTTTCAAAGTAATAGTTTTTTGTACAATCAGAGATAAAAAGAACATTTTTTCTTTAATCTCCCTATAACGCAACCACTCTATAACGACCTTTTTGGCGGTCCCCACTGATCCGTTATAGAAGAGGCCGATTGTATGTATTTTTGAGAAAAATTTATTTCTGGCCAGAAACAAAACAGGAAATGTTTAAAAATCGCCAGATTTGTGGTTGTTTTCCATTCATATTTCAAGTTTATTTTAATGTGCTATTTTCATACGTTTAGAGAAGTTTCTCATTTTTAATTATTTATTTACTACACATGCCTCAGAATCAACAAACAAACATTTCAAGTGGCAACATCCAACTTTCCAACAAAACAAACAGAATTGAATATTTTGCTTTTATTTCGATTATTAGGGTGAAAATATCAAAAAAGAACAGGTTGCTACTTTGATAGCATCTTTTTATTTAAAAATTACGTTATATCCCACCGAATTAACTGATCTGAGTTCTCTTGATAGTACCATGCAAGTATTTTTGGAGTTAAATTTTAACTAGATTAATATTTTTTATAAATAAAGTCAAACTTCCGTAAATCGAACTTCTCTAACTCAAATTTTCTATAACTCGAAGTAAAACAAGAGGCAATAGCGTTTAGGCAGCCAATAAAATACAATTCTGCTTCTGTAACTCGAACTTCCATAACTCGAACAAAAATTTTGGCATTTGAATTCTCTAAATCGAATTTTTAGGGGAAATCTCCGATTATTTTCATTTTTTGTATTTTGTTTTGAGTACCTTGCGGTCGGAAAATCCCGTAAATTAATACTTTACTCTACATGGGACGAAGAGGACGACATATCCTTAATTTTCTTGAGTCGCATTGAAGACAATCGAAACTTGATGGAAGTTGATTACGAGACATGGTTAACAGTAAATAAAATAAATTCAAGGCTACTCTTCAGCATTATAATATTGTGGACAATAAAGTTTGCACATCACAGTTTCCTACAGACGAAGACATTATTTAACGTTATAGCTCTAAATTAGTGGATCCGATTTTAAGTGCAACGAAAAATGATGAAGAGAGTTTGGTGGAGGAAATCATTCATCATCCCTCCAAGAACAATACACCTATCCCCCGATTTACACGGTAGATACGTTCCTGAGAAAACCGTGTAAATCGAAAATTAAAAATTTTCAAGTCAAAACCGTGTAAATCGAAAAGCTTGCAGAAAATGCATAATTTTGCTATTTAACAGTTGTGATTTTTTTCAATATTTTTAGGTGGACACAGAAATAAAAATAAAATGCATTGACAGGTTAAAATATGTAATATATTACGGGAACACTGTTTTTTTATTTAATTACAATACATTAAACAGAAGAACAAAAAATAAAACCAAAGGTGTTTTATTATCCTTCATCACTATCAGAAATTACTCTCATTCTTTTTTTCGGAATCGAAGGTTGGAATTTACTTTCATCACTCGAAAAACACAGTTGCATTTAGTAGAGTGCGATAAAAACAAAAAAAAAACTTATTTGGAAAACCGTGTAAAAGCGAAAACGTGTAAAAAAAGTACCGTGTAAATCGGGGGATAGGTGTATAGAAAACGCTTTCAAAACATTGAAAACAACGACGATCATTATAAGGCTCTGAAAAAACTCGAATCTCTTTTTGTTGAAAATAACAAAGTAAATTTTCAGTCACTAATTTTTCATTTTTTTAGTACACTGTAACTTGTGAACAGTACCTATTCATATGATTCGAAATAAATTGATATACATATGTTCATATGTATTCGTATTTTAAAATAAATATAAATATTGCAGCTTCTTTCAACAAACCTTAAAAAAAAATTCTGTAAGTGGAAGTCTCCATAAGTCGAACTTTTTCTCTGGATAATGGTGATTCGAGTTAGGGAAGTTTGACTGTATTAAGAAAAACTACTTAAGCCAACTTTATGGTTGCATTTATGTAAGAAAGCCGTGATTTAGCAAAAGGCTGCTGAGAGCTAGTGGTATATTAAATATGCATACATACTTCGTTAATTTTTGCTATTTTCACTATTGCTTTCATTTTAACCACCTTCCCAACTAAAATAACTTTTTTTTCTGATTTTACTCGAATCAATTCTGAAAGTTCAATTTCGCTACGGAATTCAGAACCATGCGAAAATAGTGATCGCTACAACATTCACCTGCTGAAATCCGTGTAATTCGTTCAGTTTTATCTGCAGCCAGAGCAGGGTGGGTGTCTTTCTTTGTATATTAAAGGAAGAATTTACGTTTATGTTATTGACATTTGTTTAAAATGTCTATTTGTAAAATAGGAATAGAGTTTTCAAATCACGAAACAGTCCTATCTCACCTGTCCTGAACCAGCATAAGTTAAGTTTCTGTTACCGTATGTCCGAATGTACCACGCTTTTGGCTCCTCTTCATTTTTCGGAAACTGCACTCAATTGGTGTGGCCTTGAAAATTTTATCTCTCAATAAAGAGTAAAGCAGTTTACGGTATTTTCGTAATGCAACCCTGGCAAACAGCTGTTGTAAATTGGCGGCAATGCAACACAACAGCATAGATTGTTGAGTAGTTTAATTTGGCTTAAGTTATTATTGTGTTTATTTTATTTTGTCTAATGTTGAATTTAAATTGTGTCATTTGCGCCGAACTCTTCTCGGCAGCGGATGATGTACACGTTACTCCTTGTGGGCATTTGTTCCACCACAGTTGCCTTATACAATGGCTGGAACGGTACGTTGTAGTTGAAAAATGGTCAGGTTAACCAATTCTTGAAAAATAATATGTGATAATCTGGTACAGATCCAAGTCCTGCCCGCAATGCCGGAACAGATGCACCGAGCGCAGCATTTTGCGCGTATATTTTAACATGGCGAACTTGGATGTCAGCCACATCGACGTCGGCTCACTGCAGGAACAGTTAGACAATGCAAATCTCCAACTAAAAATAAAAGAAAAGGAAGTTAACAAAGCTGAACAACATGTGAAAGATCTCAAGGAGACGCAAAAGAAATGCCTGTAAGCGTCACGCTGACAAGACTCTCGAAGTCTTTATTTTTTCGGCTTTCTCTATTTATATTTTATTCTGCTTTCTTTCTCCATATAGGAAAACAATTGCCGGTCTAGAACAAAAAATGCAAAAAAATGAATTTGTGATACTCAGCTACACTGAGCAAATTAAAATGCTGAAAGCTGATGCTAAAGTCGTTGACGATCTGCGCAAGGAGGTCGCCACTCTTAAACAGCAAATTCGCGAAATGGAAGGCATGTCAGCTATTCTGGCAGCAAGTGCAAAGGATGCGGAGCGATTGCTAAGAAACGAAAGCGATCCAAAGATTTTAGGCGTCTGGGTGGCAACGCTCAAACGGTATGGATATGTCTAGTCGTCCGCCGCATGGGATTTATGTTTTATTTTCTTTTCAGCGAGTTAAGGCAATGCGAAATCAAAAAGACTGATATCCGCAATGTACTGAAGGTGGTACAAAGCGATCTACGCAAGGAACTCGAAATAAAGCGGTAAGTTCAAGGTTGCTTCATGAGTCATTTTTCAATTCATACTTACAGCAGTCACGAAGAGCGTATTTCCCAGCTAGAAAGCGAGAATTACCAAATGAGTGAAAGGGTACGGATTTTGAAGACAAGAAATAAAATTAAATTAATAACTTTGTGGGCTTTTTTTTTAGCTGAAGGAGTTTGAACTGAAAGCATCAAGAAGTCTAGGCACTGAATCGCAAACTTACACAAGTTGTCTCAAGAACAACATAATAATTAAGGATGATCGCCGAGCTACTATTTCACCTATTGTTGTAAGTTCTTGAGTATGTAGTTTAAATTGGCAAGTACTACTGGTAACAAGTTTCCTTCGATTATCCCAAAGAAAGAGAATGTGAGACTCATCGAGGAATCAAATTCCCCCTATCTGAATATTAAGGCAAGCAGCGTGGGCCTGGCACCACTGCTTAAACGGCCTCAGGTCACCACAAGTAATCTAGAGATTTCGCCGATAAAAAGCGACAATGGCGTTGGCGTGACAATGACCAATGGCCTTGTGCGCAAAACTTCCAGCGATCTGAGTGATAAGGTTAGTGTCAGTCGTGAAGCGATAAATAACTATTAACCATTGTTTACTCGTTGCAGTATTCAATTTTCAAAAAGCCACGCCTTGGGCTGACTACTTCCATCAACTGTACAACAGGGACAATGAAGCCGCTGGGAACAAATTATGTCTTTAACGGTTTTGGCGGCTCTGAGAAAATTGACACTTTTGAGCGTCACTTCGATATACACGAAGTCCAAATAATAGAGCCAACTAATAAACCAGCGTCAAAGAATTTTAATGAACGCCTTAAAGCAGGCGGATTGCGCAACTTTAAAGTAACCAAATAGTTAACATTTAATATTCAATGAACACATCAGCTATTTCCTACCTCGAAGTCGTAAAAGGTTATTTTTTTGTCCAAGCGCAAATAGTCTTATCGTGTATTTTTAAGAATAAGCTCATTATATATTGTAATCCAGTTATTAGAAAATATAAAAAATTAGTACAAAAATTATAGTATAATAAATGAGTTGCAGTTAGTTTTCGTCTTCGTTTTCATTTAATGAATTTAGGCAGCAATTTTCTTTTCAGCCGTTCCAGTCCACTCCTCGCGGAAGTCCACTTTGCAGTCAAGATCACGCAACGCTGCCTTAACGTCCTGCGCGACGCTAGGGTGCGTCTTCATGGCCGTATTCAACAAATCTTCAACACCAAACGAAAGCCATACTTCGCATTGGTTACGGGAACGTGAAACCATGTTACGAATGGCCCAAGCTGCGTTGCGCTGCACAATTTTGGATTTGGCATGTGTGCGCATTGTCTCCACAAAGATTTCGGCAATGCCCGTTTCAAAGAAGGCAGCGCTGTGCTCCTTTACACGCAGCGTCAATGTTGAAATGCAGGCAAAAGCGGCAGAGACGATACCTTCGTTAGACTGTAAGAAACAGACCACACATCAATCACACTTAATAGTGACAAAAATCTACAGAAGCATTTACCGCATGCGTCTCTAATACTTGTTTGATAATCGGTGCACCACCTTGTTGCACTATATGCGCTTTAACAGTATCGTGCCCGGCTAAGGCCCGCAACAGCTTGAGTATTTCGCGGTTCAAACGCACAGAGTCCAATTTCGCTTTCTGCAATTAACAGAATTCTTCATCAGCCGGCATGCTACGCCAATAGGATCTTATTCATTGTTTACCATAATATCGAACACAAGTTGCAATAAGCCTGCCTCATCCATCGCCAAGCAGAACTCCTGCCTTACGGCCAAAGTGGCGATAGTCAACAGCAAGTCCGCCAGCACATCATCATCATCATACTGGGGTAGCAACTGCACCAAGTCCAATAACAGTTCGTTGGCTATTTGTCGAGCGTGTTCATGTGCGTTACCAAACTCCACACGTATATCATCGTCCAAAACTAGGAATCTCAAGGCGACAGTTAATTCGCACACGAGTTGTGCTTCTGGCCGCTTGCCCACGATTATGGGCTTAAGTGTTCTAACAATCCCAGCGCCCACAATATTCTGGCGATTCGTTTCATGCATGACGCACGCTTTCTGCAGCCACTGCAATGTTAAGCAAATTATGTCCTTCCTCGTCTTGACATCCAAAGCCAAAAGCTTCAACACTACGGCCAATGCCTCTGCATCGAATATATCCGGCTGCTTATTAGACAAACTATTTAAAGCATGCAGGCACTTGGTAATAACCAGCGCTTGGTCATCGTCAACAGTCCCATCGCTAAGTGCCGACTCAATGAGAGTAACCAGCGCGTCATGTGCTCCATTCTTGCTCGCTAATACTCTATGTGGCAGAGACTGCAAGCCAGTTTATAACTCATAAATTGAAT
This sequence comes from Stegana nigrithorax, assembly GCA_037044495.1. Lineage (NCBI taxonomy): Eukaryota > Metazoa > Arthropoda > Insecta > Diptera > Drosophilidae > Stegana > Stegana nigrithorax. Next base: position 27,099 of record JBAMBQ010002410.1, read on the forward strand.
GTAAATCATTGCAACTCTTAGATTGTCTTGGGCTACCAACCTTTTCACACTCTGAGTTTAGGATGTCGAGATCCTTCAATAAATCTCCTGTTTCTTTTGACTTTTCGCCAATGTGAGTCTTTATGCGTTCTATTGTTTCATTGAGAATGGGTATACCTGTTTCCGTATTGATGGACAAGTCTTTGATTATGTTTGCTAAATTAATGCCCTGAAAAAGAAAGTTAAATGAATATGACTAAGCGCTACCTACGCAATCGGCTTGGATCTGAACACACCTGCGCTTCAAACTGTTTGATCGTCTCCTCCTTAGCCTCGGACGGAGTCATAGCAAAATCGATCACATTCTCCTTAACAATGTCGTCAAATGTTTCTTGTGAGATAACTTTCGCCATGGTCTCTAACTGCAAGATAACAATTTTTCAATTGTAGCCCAAATATAGACAAAGCAAAAAACAGCTGTAACTTAATTTTTCACTTTCAAAGTTTTATTCTTTTAAAATAGTGTTTTCTGTGCAATTTCTTCGTTTCAAACTTCGGAAATTTCGATTGGTGAATTTTTTTATTGCCACAAACATTTATTCAAACAACAAAAAACCACAACCGAAGTTTTATTTTGCTTATTTTTCTTATTTACTCCAAATGTAAACTGGCAGCGTGTGGCTGTTAACACGATACATTACGTGATACCTCTGTGGTGATACTTATGAGTTATGAGCGAAACTCAATACTTTACTTTACTTAGAATTGTCATTTTTTCCCAAAATGTACCTTTGTTGTCGCTTTCTTCAAATGGGAATCGAGTAGTCCAAGAAAACTATTCTATGTGACACCGACGGGGCTTAATAAACTTGCTGTTTAAAGTCGTAAAGTTACAATCTACTACCACTGCTACAGAGCATAAAAATTCAATTCGAACTTTTTCCAAAGAATATCAATTCGAATCACCAATATTTTAAACATTTGCACTATATAGAATCTCAAATTATTTTTGTATTATTAATTCATGTTTTATTTTACTTAATTTATACGTTTAATGAACTTCATGCATTCAACTACATCTTTACAAATCAACAATTATGGATTTGGCTGGTCCGCAATTTATTGGATAACCCATGTCACGATAACGATAACCGATTAGCTGTGTTGCGATGTTTACGTTTGAATATATTGTTAACGGAAATTATTTTATTATTTTTTTTTTTAAGCAACAGAGCAATTTAATCTAAATGGGATGCGATCAATTTTTATTATTGCTTTTGGATGCGTTCGTTACTATGTGTTTAAAAGAGAAAATAGAGAAAAACATCAATAAGAAATATATACGTGGCCATCGCATTATAAATATTATGAGAGGCAAACTGCTTTGAATTACGATAATTAACTTAGCTTTTAGACTCTTATATAGGTCTTTTAACTGCTTACGGATTAGACCAGACTTCCAACGTTCAATCCCTCCAGAGATCTTCTCTATATTATTGGTTTTCAAGCACAACATCCTTGGGAGTCCCCTAGCCAATAACTTCCCTTAGTTTTATATCCCGACAAGCTTAAATCAATTGCTTTCACATCGATAAACGAATTTCCAAATTTCTAATAAACTAAAAATTTCAATACCTAGAGCAGCAAAATTAATGGTAGGCATTTTGGCTTTCAATTGATTGCTTAACTTAACGGTATTTTTATACTGAAAATTTAATTTATATTAATGCACTTGCGAAAACTTTTATAACCCTGTTCCCTTCTATTTAAATAATTGAATCAAACCTTGTTTTGAAGGTGTTATTCTTTTTCACGTACAGAAATTATTATTCGCATTTCTCTTGTAGAGATCGACTTTTCGTTGCAGTAAACAGAATGTTCCTTTCCATCTCGTTGGATTTGCTATTTTGCTTCGAAAATTGTCAGAATAATAACCGATAAAACACAAACGGTAAATGACAATACAATGTTTATCCTTTGACTGCATATTTATCTCTTATTGATTGCTAAACCGATCGTCCTTCAAAAACAGAAAACAAACTAGAAAGGCAGGGCTATAGTCGGGTGGAACCGACTATAGAAAACCCTGTACCCAATCCAAAACAAAAAAAAAATTTTTTTTTAGTAAAAGCCATTTTTCGGCTAATCGTTCCTATGGCAGCTATATGTTATAGTAAACCGATATTTATCATATTCAGGAGTATGATTGGATATTACCTAAAACTGTCAAATCCGAAATTTGGTAACGATATCTTAATAAACAAAAAAGTTTTTCTCAGTAAATGTTGTTTTTCGGCCGATCGTTCCTATGGCAGCTATATGATATAGTGAACCGATATACATGATATTTAGACATGTGATTAGACATTGGCTAAAACTTTTAAATTTAAAATTTGGTGAAGATATCTTAAAAAACAAAAGGGTTTTAGTTACTAAATGTGGGTTTTCATCCGATCGTTCCTATGGCAGCTATATGTTATAGGACGAATATCGAAAAAAAAAAAATAAACTTGTTATGCCTATGGATTGAGAGTCTTCGTGCAAAATTTGGTGGTTGTAGGTCTTACCGTTTCCGAGATCCTTTTGTTCATTCGGACGGACAGACAGACAGACGGACATGGCTAAATCGACTCGCTTTTCTATGCTGATCAAGAATATATATACTTTGTGGGGTCTGCCACGCCTCCTTCTGCCTGTTACATACATTTGCACAACTTTAATATACCCTAAAATAATAATAAGGGTTAATAGCGTGATACACGTATATTAACGTATATAATAATAATAATGAGCTATTAATCCCTTCAAACATACTATATCGGCAGCATTTTCCAACGTCCCACTTTGACTAAATGAGTATCACTTTCTAACAAGATTTTCTTGAACTCAAAAAAAAAAACGAAGCACGTCAGTATTGTCAGCTAGTAAAGTTTCTCAATTTGCTTAAGCAAATGTTAACTCGGCCATTCAAAATATAGGCAGGCAAATGCTGTCAGCAAATCAATACAGTCCTGAGGGTTGCGAGCATTCTTAAAATTTAACGTCAGCTGATAATACAGCAGCACAGCCAACTTCACTACTCAACAAGTGATACAATTTTTTGGTACAGGGTATAAAAACGCGTAGGGATCAAAGCGGGTATTGCCATTCATTCAATAATAATATACATGACAGACAGCATAATTCATTCTCAATAAAAATTTACAAATATTAATAAGGTTTAATTTTCCTCGATTTTAGCTTCATCTTTGACTTCAACTCGCAGACACCATCTGCTTTTGTTCTCGTACAATCGGTTTGCGTGGTCCAAACTGTTACTATTCCGCTCTCACCGCCTGTAATCAAGATGTTTTTCTGCAAGGAATTGTAGAGAAAAATTTAAAAAAAAAAGTAGGTAGGCCAAAATTAGTATTATTACCTTGGCATCGTATAAACTTTCACGTACAATTTGTTTATTACCATTGAAATCAGCTAAGGGTTCAAGGGTGCTTTTATTAACAATACGCACGGATCGCATAATTTCACTTAAAAAATTTAGAGTAAAAATAGAATTAAAATGATTAATTTAATATCATACCCCTTGTTAAAGTTGGTGCCTGCCAACAAAAAAATTTCACTATCATGCATGTTATGGGCATTAATCAAGTTAAAATTAGCCACGTTTTTCCGACGTATGCCTGCTGTAATAGCTGCACGACCAAAACTTACAAACTCATCACCCTCAAGGCATTCATAAGCTTTGAAGTCGTTTGTGTGTGTTATGCAGGAAATTATATCCTTTTCATATACATTCCTATGCCAATTTAATCTATGCACACTACTTTCCGTGTTGATTGTATTCAAAATTGCGTCCTCTTCGTTGGTTGCCTTGATGTCGAAGATGTTAATCAATCCGTCCGTTGCTCCCGAACAAAGCAAATCCGGATTTTTATCGTGAAAAAGCACAGTCGTCACATCATCTTCATGACTTTCACTATATCCGCCTAAGAACTTGCGTTCACGTACATCGTAGAATAGCAGATAAACATTATGCAGGAATTGATCAGTGCCTGCACACAAAACGCGACTGTTGGCATTTCTATCGAAACATGTTATTGACCTCGGCATCGATGGTAATACGCCTGTCCCGTTACTTCCTTTTTGCTCAAAGCGTGCCTGCTCCTGGTTTGTGCGTAAATCAAACAAACGTATTAAGCCATCCGTTGTCCCCACAAGCAGCAGGTTTGGAGTCTCATCCAGAAAACGAACTCGACAAATATTGGCATTTGTACTCGGTGGTGGTATGCACTGAACATCTTTTGACCGTAGGCACGACTCCGCATTGAATAACTTCACCGATCCATTTGATAGACCGGCCGCCACTAGAGTTAAGTCACTTAAAATTTTTCTTAACAAAATCCTTTTTTTTTAGATATTTTTATTCGCTTACCTATCACTGCTCAAACTAAGAATGTAGTCTTTTGCTAAACTGACCGCCGATTCATCCCGCACACTAAAAACTCCTCGAAACTGCGCGCGTAATTGTTCGGAGCTGCAAGTGTCGCCATCGTCGATTACATCGACTTCATTATCGGAGCTGGACTGCTCATCGTTTGCGACTTCTGAATTTATCATATTTCACAACTCAAGTATTTATAACTTTAAACACCTCCTAGTTCCGGTTTTCACCAAGGAATGAAACCAGCGTAGCCAGATTCTTTCGCCGTCACCATGACATACCCACTGTTGCGGAATTGATTCGATTTCACATTTGGTGTTCTGAATTCCGCATAAATTTGTTATCGATATATTTAATTTTCAGTCAGCTGATTTGGTTTTTGTTTGTAAACATAACAAAATGTGTAAAAGCAGCAAAAATGTTATTTGCATTCGCAGTTCTTCATTTTTAGTTGGGAAGGTGGTAAAAATTATAGAATTAAAGAAAATAGCAAAATTTAGAGAAGTACGCATGGATATTTAAAGTACCATTTGCTTTCATCAGTCGACCAAGCAGTGAAATCACGGCTTTTTTACTTAAGTGCTATCAAAAATGTAGCTTACTGATATAATTTGAGTTTTCCTCTTGATTTTATAAAAATATTGATAATTTAATCTAGTTGAAACGTAATTTAACTACAGAAAAACTTGCATGCTACTATATCAAAATGAAATTTATTTAAAGTAAAAACTAATGATAAACATGTCATTAGTATATTTATGAGTCATTTTCAGTTGTTTTGAATTAATAATAACAAATTTAATAAGACGATATTTGCAAAATTTATTTTTGAATTTTTCAACGTATGTAAGTAATAAGAACGACATATAACTATAAATTTTTTTCATCACCTCTATTTTTTACACCATGATACTTATACACGTGTATGCATTTAAATGCAATATGTAATTAATAGTTTGTATTATTGTTTAAGTGCCTTTAAGCCACAAATATAAAAAACACAGCAGAGCGATAAAATTTTTTGAATTTGTGATTAAAAGAAATTGAACAATGCCAATCATAACGATTTTTGACTTATTTCTTGAGTGAGTTGGCAAAACCAACTGTTTATAAGATTTCAAAAAAGTATTGGTTTCATTGATAAACGACGGGAAACCCCAAAAAATTTCAATCGAGTTTCCAGTGTCGAACTAATAGTTTAGTAACTAATAGTTTATGTAATGAAGCTAAAAAAAACTAAAGAACGGTCTCGTGCTCTGCAAACTCTTTCTTTTCAATAGGTAACAACGTAAACTTTTGATTTTGTTAGGTTCGTAGACACATGTTCCAGCCATTTTTCTAACGCCGCAGTTATATTGGCACCGAAGACGCCCAAGCCGGTACCTTCTTTGGTAGGGAAGCCCTCCGTGTATCACTTTATTGCATATGGTTTGATGTTGTATGCTTCGAATTTTATGGTCCACCCTATTTTAGTATTAAGATGTACGTCATAATTCCTGAAGAAGTGGAAGGCAGTAATAATTTCTTCTCTGTTAAGCGGAAGTAGGGGCAGGTGTTCGCTGATCCTGTTTCGGTCAAATGAATTGAATGTATCTACCATAGCGAGGCGTAGAAATATTGCCTTCTAAAGATTGGAGATGATATGAAGCTCTTGCTATTGCATGCTTAGCGCTGCTGAGACTTCCGTGACCCACAAAATTTCTAAATACCATGATCGCGTTAGTACACTCCCGAATGGCTTCGACCAAGTGTTTTGACCAGGGTAATTTCTTTTCAAAGATTAGTCCAAAGTATTCGATCTCGTTGGAGAAAGGGATCGCGGAGTCTCCTTGTCGAATTTCGCTTAGATGCTCCAGCAATCGTTTCCTTTTGAAGGGTATGATGATGTCCTTGTATCATGATACTTGTAGACTTCATCAGTTTAAAACTTCTCTTAATGCTCTCGTTATAATCGTTATACCATTTGAGTTTGATCTATTTCGTTAAATCTACACTAATTATATAAAATTAAACACGAACCTTTTGTAACGCTTTCACACAAAATATACTGGACCGATTTTACCAATTTTGTTTTTTTTTAATCAACGATTTTTTCTTAAATTAATGAAAAGCCGAACTATACTCTGTTTCGTCACTGCTTATAAATATTGTGTTTGTTGTAATATAATATAAATTGTGTAATCAGATTCTAATTAGGATATTTAAAAAAATTACTAATTGGATAAAGAACTAGAAAGGCAGGGCTATAGTCGGGCGTAACCGACTATAGAAAACCCTGTACCCAATCCAAAGCTTAATATATTTTTTTGTTACTTTAATATTTTGTATGTATTATCTAAGGATGATTCAAGAAAAAAAAAATTTGTTGTTCTTTTTACTAAAAGCTATTTTTCGACCGATTGTTCATATGGCAGCTATATGCTATAGTAAACCGATATTTATAATATTCAAGAATATGATTGGATATTACTTAAAATGATGAAATCTAATATTTGCTAACGATATATTTATAAACAAAAAAGTTTTTCACAGTAAATGTTGTTTTTCGGCAGATCGTTCCTATGGCAGCTGTATGTTATAGTATACCGATATTTATCATATTCAGGAATCATCAAATCTGAAATTTGGTAACGATATCTTAATAAAAAAAAGTTTTTCTCAGCAAATGTTGTTTTTAGGCCGATCGTTCCTATGACAGCTATATGATATAGTAAACCGATATATATAATATTGAGATATGTAATTGAACATTAGCTAAAACTGTTAAATCCAAAATTTGGTGAATATATCTTGAAAAACAAAAGGGTTTTTATTACTAAATGTGGGTTTTCACCCGATCGTTCCTATGGCAGCTATATGTTATAGGTCGAATATCGAAAAAAAATAAAATTTCTGAGATCTGTTAGTTCATACAGCAGACGGACATGGCTATATCGACTCGCCTTTCGATGCTGATGAAGAATATATTTCCTTTATGGGGTCTGCGACGCCTCCTTCTTACCGTTACATACATTTGCACAACTTTAATATACCCTTTACCATTTTTTGGTACAGGGTATAAAAAGCATGTGTTGTGTAGAATGTTACACAAGCCGGGATTTCCAGTATTTAAGTAAAATGCTTAACGGTGTTGGTTAAATAATCATTTTGAAGAGCTCGAATTGTCACAGGCGACAGTTTTGCAGCGCAACCCTCTCCCATACCTAGTAAGCTTAGTTGCAGGTCTTCAAAATATTCATATTCCTATTTAAGTATCAAGGATCTATCAACTGGAGAAAAGTAATTTTCCCATATTTTTCTGTCTTAGGTATAGCTGCCGCTTTTTGACGACGATATTTTTTGATTACTTTTTGAGTCTGTTTGTTGCAGGTCATGGGCAAACTTTGCGCAAAGGTCAAAAGGTCAAAATTCCACCTCCGCTCGCTTTATATACATATGTATATCCATTTGTCAAGAGAAAAAATGTTGAATGATTCAAATCCACATTCAGTACATTTTTCTAACATCCCGTATAAGGAGGAAAAATTTATACAAGCTTCTTCAATCTGGGTAAGCAATGTGGAAATTCTTTAAATGTCGCCGATGTAGCGTTTCGATGGGGATAAAATTCTAGCTGATGCCTTCTTTCTCTAGTATCGGAATTGTTGTTGTTCTTCATTGGTACTGAAAAATCTTTATTCAGCTTGCTTGCTGCGTTAACGAAATTCGCCTTTGCCGGAATAGAGTTTTTTACTACTTGTATCCATACAAACGAAGAGATAAATATAGCATTCGAATGCTTTTTATGTGATATTTACTACAGCTGCCATGCGGAGAACTGCGTATTCGAACGAGGTTTCATATCAATTAAAATACTATGCAATCTGGTTACCTTATTCATTCCATTTGAGCATCGGCTTGCCGCGATCTTCATCAAGGCAAAATACTATAACTATCTAATTTTTTCTCACGTCTCAATGTAGAAGAAGAACGATACTACCATGAGTTCTGTTTTTGAGCTTTTGAGATTACGATTACTTCTCTAAATATGACATAAAAGTTGTCCTTGGCGACTGGATAAAAAATATTTTTGTTCCCCTTTGAAAAGTGGAATGAATGCGATTATTAGTCTTCGCAGCAGCGCGAATCATGGAACTAAGTAGCATAAGATTTTGACATCCTTGTGATAAATCCCTGATTAATAATCCTAAAAAACTTTAAATGGTGATGAGTTTAAAGAGATTAATATTAGGATGTTTTTATTTTTTGGCTCGGTTTTTCAAGAATGCATTTACTGTGGAAAACGAGAGTTGGGTGTACACTCAAAAAAATTACCCGAAACTAAAATCGAGATTTGCGAATTATGGGGCCATTTTGAACTGCCGCCATTTAATGAAGCTGCTGTTTGTGAGTGAAAATCTGAGGGCTGTGCTAAACAACGACACCTGTAAATGCAATTATTTTACATTTTTTCCATAATTTTAGAAGAGTACGAAGTAAGCTATAAAATGAAATTAAATAAATGGATGTTTGTTTAGTTAATTAATGAATACACTATCTTAGTCTAGAAACATTGTTCTTCAAATTTTATGAAAATGTATCCTAGTTTAAAAGTTATAAACTTTTTTTAAGGGTGTACAAAAAAGCTGTGAGCCACTGCATCTGTAAAACAGGTAAGCAAATGTGTGCATTTTGTATATGGGTTGTTGTTGTTTTTGCAGGCAGGTAAACACAGATGAAAATACATACACTTGCCAGCATAAATCTGCGTACAGGGCAAAAAATCTGTGAACAATAAGTTTAATCGTAAATATCTCGGTTAATAAATAATGCATTGAACCAAGCTTTATTTTATTTCATTTCTTATACATTTCTCTTGCTTACTAATATTTTAACAGGTTTTTAAAACTAAATCATATTCTCCTTTTCCTACGCTGTGCCACTCTTTCTCTATACTAATTTTTTTCCTTTTATACCGAAAATGCAGAATTTGCTCTCATCGGTGAAAATAACTTTGTTCCAAAAATCTGGAGGCTTGGAAACGTATTCATTGGCAAAATTCATTCGCTTCTGCTTGTTGACATCTGATACATGCGGCTTCTTACGGGCGACTCGACTATGATACCCAGCTTTTTTCAAAATTCTGCGAACTGTATCATCGGAAACGACTTTGGAAAACCTTTCTTTTACCTCCAGTTTCACTTGATGGGAAGTCATCCTAGGATTTTGGCGCACTAACTGCACGACGCGTTTCTTTTCTCGTTTTGTTAATAGGGATGGACGACCAGCACGGGGTTTTGACAGGATAGAACCAGTTAAGACATAATTATTAACTACTCTCTGGACAGATGAGTGCGTTCTGCCTACTATTTGGCCGATTTCTCTGAAGGGTTTACACTCAACGTAGAGCTTTAAAATAATTTTTCTTTCGTCAAGACAAATTTCTTTTCCTTTCTTCTCCATGGCTTTAGTTCAGCAACTTATCACTCCAAATGATTTGAAAATAACAAAACAAACTTTCAAAGCCGCCTAAGCATTGCTTTCAACAGTTTTAGTTAACAGTTAAGTTAACGGGAATCGCATATTCGCTCACGGTATGCAGCTGTACGCAGACTTTTGCGGGTGTGATTTTTCGTTATGTTTAACAAAAAAATTAATTAATTAATAAAAATAATAAATATAACTTTTAGTTGTAAAACCCTATAAAAATATTAGTATTTAAGAGAAATGTATAAGAAATGAAATAAAATAAAACTTGGTTCAATATTAAAGTTAATGTTTAATGATTTTTCGCGCCGTACGCAGACTTATGCTGGCAAGTGTACGTATGTACAATATAAGTAATTCTAAATTTGGTTTGGTAGTTTCTGCCGTGCACACACACACAAGACACAAGACACAAGACAATACATGATCCTGTCTTTGTGCAAGGCAAATTCTAGCAACTTCTTAGAAATTCATGGAAATTAACTATCCGCGACTGGGAATCAGCTTAAAAGAGGTCAAATTATTCCGAAAAACTAAAAGAAAAAAATTGGTTTTAAAAGAATTGTCCGCTTAAGAGGGATGCATGTACACAAAGAGTAGCACACGAGATTTTGTCTTTTTTCAATATCCATTCGCCGTCACCAATTGACTTAGAGGCCTTACACTTTTTTTCCGTTGAATTTAATTTTGCTTTTGCACTGGAACCCTAAAATTTTTCAGAAACATTTATTTGGGCTTCTAATATTCCAACATAAATTTTTGAATGTGTGTACTAAATGTTTGTATGAATGCATTCAAAGCGGAATTTTTGATACTAATGCTGAAATGAATGTAAGAAGTAGCTGAGAATATTTTGTGTTCCAATTCAAACGAATGTTACTTTGTATTCATTTGTTCTCCCCGACTAACAACAGTTAGAAGATTTTGTGTGCAATTGTTGTTGTTTGAAGAGCAAATAAAAACATAAAAAGGAATAAAAATTCAATTGTGGTTGCGTTCTTTATTTTTATCGTTATTAATTAGAATTAAAGTAAACTTAAAACTAGGAAAACCTTAATTCTAAATTTAGTATAATCACATAACTTAAATTTAATCATTAGCATTAATGCAGTGCAGGAATAGGATTTTGTTTATTTCATTGGGGTTAGTGTAAATTTAGCAACGTTTTTCTATTTCTTCTTCGACTTTTTCAAAGCAAGCATCGAACAACATGGAAATTTTACGCGAAATTGTTTTGTCTATGTCCACGTTTGCACCAAAATTTGCTCCCAATTTCACCGAAAATTTCATTAAGTTTTTTAGGCCAAAATCCTCGAGAATTTTAAATGAACAACCATTTTTCAATATTCATTCAGTAATGATAGCGGTAACCTCCTGTTTTGTTTCAAGGGGAACCTTTACTGGAAGACCATAGCCCATTTTACCGCTGTTCATCATGTGACACTTGTAATTCACTACCACGTGCTTTGTGTGAAGTATTTATAATACTACAACACCTTTTACAATTTACGTAACCAAGAAGCTTTGCTTCGCCCTTTTTTGGTGCTCAAGTTATAACTTCCATTACACAACATTTCTTTAATGTTTGAGTTTTCCGATTCAGTTGCTATCGAATCCTAAGCAGAATTGAACGAAATTGCAAATTGAAAATTTAAAAAAGACAACCCAAAAATCAAAATCAATTAAAGACATGGGCCAATGTATTGAATAATTACGATAGTAAAAATTAAAATTGATAATTAATTAACACACTTCAATACACATTAAATATTTACCATATTTATTTTTTATGTGTGTTTCGCCTAATTTATTTAATGTCTTTATAACTCGAAGTCTGAATGTACTTGAACTTTTTTTATTTTTTTTTTCTCATGTTTCCTACGGTCCTAGGGACGACTTACAACACTGCCATCGCATTTGCAAGGTGCAAAAAAACAATGTGAGATGGCTTGTTATAATAATCTTTCGGATTCCCTGATGTGTCAAGTCACTTATTGGAAATAACTATTATTATTTCAACTACTAAATGACCAGTTCTTTAAAATGGGGTAGTCTTTTATATACTTTTTAGTTACTTTTCCTACAAAAGGTTTATAAGATTCGCATTGATGACATTGAAAATTGGAACAAGAATGAAATTACCGAAGATACAAAGATTTCGAAATGTGCTGTGATGTGTACCAGCCGGTACAAATTAAATCTTAGTTTTTATATTTTGTAATGATAAAAACTAAGACTTATTTTCTTATTTTTTCCATTTTTGAAAAACGCTTAGAAAAGTTAATACCCTTGGGACATTTCAGTTAACATTTTCGAGATCAGTATCTTTTTCTAATTTTTGAAAGTGAAAATTTTTTCGCTTCATTTACATTAATTACATTGTTCCAATGAAGAGTGAAAGTAAATATAGATAATAAATCTCTTCTATGTTGACATCCAACAAGTTATTATGATTTATTATTGCGAAATATTGTCAAAACTCCTAAGTTGGATGTATTGAACTAAACGAATAATGGATTATATTATATTTCTAGTGGCTCCGGAAGACGTTGTCACGTGTGGCGCTCAGAGGTGTTGCCTACATCGCAACGATAGATGCACTTCCGACGAAGCGTCTGATTCAGATTTTAAAAGTAGTTACTCTACTGAGAATATCAACATTATCAGAGCTATGTAAACAATTTTATGCGATATTACTTCAACAAAGAACTGAACCAATGTGGTCGCGTCAATATGAAACCAATCTCAATGTGTATGGTGTAAGACAATCAGCTTTTGTTTATTGTTTTATATATAATATCGCATTTTATTATACAAAAGTGAATTTACAAGAAAGCCATACCTAATTTTAATATATATATTTTTCATTTATACATTTCATAATATATGTATACATTTATAAGTATATATATTAATAAATAATTATAGCTCAGGTTTTCGCTATTGATGATAATAGTTAAGTTCAGTAATAATAATAGTTTTCTTCTCTGCTGTTCTTTAACATTCTCTCAAAATCAACAAAGTATGCAAATCCACAGTGCCTATTTTGGAAAGAGTTTTAACAAATTATTTTACATGAAGTCGTCGTAGTCGTCGGCGTAGTCATTGCCATATTTCTGGTAACCATCAATATCCTATGCAAATACAAAAAAAAATATTGTAATAATGAAATGGTTAACCAACTTATTTCGTTCAAAAATTGGTAACTAACATCGTTTTCTGTGCGGAGTGTTGCTTTGTTCTTGCCCTTGTTACCAGGTTTCTTCGCGGCTCTTTCCAGTTTAACTTTTTCTGCGTGCAAACTTTCAATGCTTATTTTTACCTTCTTCATATCGGCCGCACATACTGTAAAATGATAAAATAAATGTTTAATGAAACGTATTCAATATTCTTAACTGTCAAGAACATACAATTTATGCATATGCTACGAACAAGATCTTCAACAAACTGTGGAAAATGCGGCGATTCTTTGTATTGAGCTAGCTTCCAACTCAATGTGGCACCAAATTCTTTAAACTCTTCTTTGTTCTGCGGATTAAAGCCATCAAGGCCAACGCCCACGTTCGACACACCGAAGGTCTCTAGAGCGCTCTTTAAATCTGACTCTTCTTGGATTTTTTGAAGCCGCAATTTTTCGACCAATTTTTCCTCAGGTGTCATTTCAGCTAAACGTTTCGCCTCTGCTTCTTCTTCTGCCCGCTAGAAACAGGATCAAATATATTTTTCGATTGCCTTAACAAGTCCTTAAATATTTTTTACCTCTTGTTCTGCTAATCTTGCTTTGAGCGCTTTGCTCGGTTTGGTTTTTGCTGGCACTTCTGTCTTCGAAACTGTTTTCTCCTCATCCTTCTTTTCTTCTTCATCTTCCCAGCTATCCTGTAGTTTGCAATCACATAAAAATTAAAATGTTACTTTCAAACTATTTTATAAAGATATATATCATCTCCATCATTTCAATGTAAATCAGAAATAACACGTGTACACTTGAATGAAAGTGAAAAGCAGAAGTAAAAAATACTTAAAACAAGTTTTGCAAAGTTAAAATATGCAAAATGCAACACACAATTTGAAAAAAATATTGATGATTTTGTAAATTTACTATATTAGTATGTGTTTAAATTTGTTTGAACATACCTTCACATCTTCGTCATCGTCCTCACCCTCCCATTTATTTAAGTTACTCGGAACTTTTGGGTGTATGACAACTTCATTGTCTGCCGCTGATTCTGTAAGCATAAAACGATCCCATTGAAAATACTAAGAATAAACATCAAGGCTGGAGAACAAGTGCTGGTAGCTACAATAACACTATAGAACACTTTTCACAAGAACGCAATCGTAAGGCAGATGCTTATAATATTGTCATAGTGACATATACATTGCATTGTGCACTCGACACAAAAATGCCACGAGCGCCAAGTAAAGTAGCGCCCACGCAATACCCGCACACTTTCTGAGGCTTACCCCAATCGTCTGACATTTTAGAAATAATTTATATTCAGCTGCGAATATATGGAGCACGTATTCCAACAAATATTTATTATTTACTGCTTAAGTAACAGCAGGAAACTTTTTAAGTTCACCTTGTTTGGTGTTTCACCTAAAAATGTGGTGCCCGAGTACTATGTTACCAGATGGTTAACTTGATGAAAATAATAATTACACTAGTCTTCTTCTTCTATCTATAAGAGTTGCAACCTGGTATTTTCTAGTACATTTATCATAATAATCGAAATAAAAGCAAACCATTCAATTCCGTTTGTTTTGTTGGAAAGTTGGATGTTGCCACCTGAAGTGTCTGCTTGTTGATTCTGAGGTATATTGCAGTAAATAACTAATTAAATATGAGAAACTTCTGAAAACTTAAAAAATAAGCGCATTAAAATCTATAAAATAAACTTGAAACATGAAAGAAATTCGGCGGAAATCGAATTGATGGTTGGAGAGGACGTCACTTTCACTTCACTATGATGTAGGTTTTTCACAACAGCTCTAAAGGATCTATCTTGGTTGAGCTGGTATGTGTGCTTAGAATCAAGAAGATGAACTAGTATACGGAAGTTGTCGCTTGAGTTGACTATTATCCTTATATATTCGATTGGCTGAATTCGGGTTACCTTTAGCAATTTGCTGTTACTAAGCGTTTTTTTTTGCAGCTTGCCATGAGCCTAAATCAAGCGCCTTAGGGTCGTCGGTTTCCATCTGTGCACCTAGTTATAAGCCTTGTTTATGCAGCCTTGAAAGTTGAGATGGCGCGGTCTGGCAGTTCCTTAACATCCTGCGATCTGAAGTGAGCAGTTGGCAGCCCTTGCTCAGAGATCTGCCATATGTCATCATGGAACAAGATTCGGGATGCGTGTTTGTGTTGTTTTAATATTTTGTTCATTATTCAAGAAAAAAATTTATTTTTTAGTAAGTCATTTTTCGGCCGATCGTTCCTGTGGCAGCTATATGATATAGTAAACCGATATACATAATATTTAGATATGGTATTGGACATTAGCTAGAACTATTAAATCCAAAACTGGAAACGATATCTTGAAAAACAAAAAGGTTTTGGTTAGGAAATGTGGTTTTTCGGCCGATCGTTCCTATGGCAGCTATATGTTACAGGTTGAAAATCAAAAAAAACTCGTTATGCCTATGGATTAGAAGAGTCATGGTGCCAAATTTGGTGATTGTAGGTCTAACCGTTTCCAAGATCCGTCCGCATACGGACAGACGGACATGGCTAGATCGACTCGCCTTTCTCAATCCTGATCAAGAATATATATACTTTGTGTGATACATAATATACAGTGTTCGCGACCACCCATTTTCGCGACAGCTTAATTAATAACATTGCAGGTTCTATAATCGCGACAGTTTACTAAAAACGGGTTTATTTTAAATTTTATTACAAAAAGGAAAATCCCCGTCTTTTAGTATATTAGCCTTTTTGGATGATTTTAATCTTAAATTTTGTCAGTTTATTCGTGTCAATTGTTGTGTAAATACATCTCTTAATATGGGAAAGTATTTTATTTTTAAAGTAATGAGGAGCAAATGGTATCAGGTACAGAATCGGAGGCTTTATACGATAGTTGTCATAAAGAAAACAAAAGTAAAGTGGACGATGCTATAACATTGGTAAACGTATGCAAACAATTAGCTTTGGAAAATATGAAGCCGACAACATCACTATATGAACTAAGTGATTCAGCTATTATTTTAAAAAATAATTGGCCAAAAGCAACTCAAATCAATCGATTTTTTTAAAAATGTTTAAAATGTAAATTTATACATATATAAAAACAATTCTAATTTGAAAATGTCATAAAATTTTATTGAAAAAATTTTATTGAAAAATTTTATGTTCTGGTCTGGCTTTTAATTGTCGCGAAAATCGAGCTTACACTGTATATACAAGCATACATAACATATAATGTACATATGTTTTTTCCCCGAAAGCAAAAAGCGGATTTTTTTTTAATAATGTTACTGACTTTGAATTAAAAATGGATCATCTTTTTATTTATTTTTATTATTGTAACTAACAGCTGCGATTGATATAAGATATTCGACGTTTGCTGGATTATTTTGATGAACAAGTTGTCTAAATATTCCCCCATTGTTCTGTAACAGTTCATGTGGGTGTCCAAATTCGACAACTTCACCCGCATCCATAACCAAGATATTTTCGTTGTCCATGATAGTATGCAGGCGGTGTGCAATTGTGAGTACAGTACACTGTGCAAACTTACTGCGAATGGTGCTTTGAATAAGTTTATCGGTGCTGAAATAAAAATATATACATACTTATGTGAGTACATATTAGAGGATCCCATAAATGCATTCAAAAGGGCTCATTTGGCATTCAATCCAAAATTGAATGAATACGAGTCCGCATTCATTAAATATTGGACTGAATGAAACATTAAATTCATGCAAAACTAAACTAAACAAAACAAAAAAAATATGAATTTGAATAGAATGAGTGTTCAAGAATAATCTATTTTGTCTCCTTTTCCGTTTTCTATTATAAAGGAAAATTTTTGCAACTAGTTCTATTATATATGAAAGAGGGTAGATAAGTTGATGGGTACTCCAGCAATTGAGGCAATCAAAACATTAATATTTAATTCAAATGTTGTTTCATTAAACAAATATCGGCATCAGTAATTAAATTGAATTATTGTGCAATTGATAAGCATAAGCCATAAATAAAACAAACTTTTTTAAGCACCATTGTGTGGGAAATACAAGTTTTTGGAAAATGTATAAAAAAAAATTGAGGCACATGTACACACAGGCACCAATAATTATGCGTACTCCCCTGTTTTCGGAGTTACAGCACCTAAAACAGCATTATCATAGCATAACCGAAAATCGGGGAGTTCGCATATTTATTGACGCCTGTGTTTGCATTTTGGGTGCTTTAGTTTAGATCAGATGAGTGCAATCTCCAAGACTTACTTTGCATCTACATTGGCAGTAGCTTCATCTAAAATAAGTATCTTGTTACGGCGGAGTATGGCACGGGCTAAGCACACCAACTGCCGCTGTCCCATGCTAAAGTTGTTGCCAGCATTCTGCATATGGCAATTCAAGCCGCCGTTCAGACTGGCCACAAAATCTTTTAGTTTCACATCGTCCAAGGCACGCCATATATCTGCATCGCTGTGTTCATCAAAAGGATCCAGATTGAACCGCAGTGTGCCAGAGAAAAGTATTGGATCTTGTGGTATAATCGAAATAGAGCTACGCAGCTCATAGAGACCTATTTTGCCGATATCCTGGTGGTCTATTTCAATGCGTCCTTCATTAATAGCTAAGCGAAATAAAGCTTGTATTATTGAAGATTTTCCAGCACCCGTGCGCCCTATAATGCCAATTTTTGCTGCTGCTCTGGCCTTAAAATTGATCCCCTTCAATATATAGTCACCATGCTCAGAATATTGCAGCCGAAGCTCCGAAAATTGTATTTCACCCGCTGACGGCCAATTGTTTGGTGGCTTGATGCGTGCCACGAGTGGCAGTTCGTGTTCTGGTGGCATTTTCGCATACTCTAGTATGCGCTCAATGCTGGTCATGTTGTTTTCCATTTCCGCCGTCTGCCGCATACCCCATTGGCACATTATTACCAGTGTCATCGACTGTGTTATCGCCAAACCCACATCGCCACTGTAGAAGTTCTGCTGGATTATGAGGAAACTAAATGTCACGGTCAATATGTAAAGCACGCAGATCAAATCAGTCCAGAAGGAAAACGCTCGATTAACGCTTACGTAAAGAAAAAGCGCCGAAGTATTGATATTCTGATGACTGTGGAACTCTTTGTCCAGATGCTGTTCAGCGTCTAAGGCGCGTATTGTGGTCAGCCCATGAAATGACTGATTCGTATGTGAGTAGACTGGGCTGCGAGCTGAAGTGAGTCGGGTTAAACAGGGTTTTCTTAAGCACTTCAGTTCGAAACCTACTCAAAGATTCAATACGTTTGAGACTACGACTTGCGCCAATATAAAGTTGTCGCATCCAATAGAGCAAGCCGATCATTATCGCGGCAGGAATCAGGAGCCAGTAGTTGGCAACAGCCACAGTAATCAACACTGCTGCGGCATCCACGTAAAACTACATGAAGCATAAGTAATGGCTGCGCACAAGCTGAAGACATCATTAGAAAATGCTTACTTACTTGCAACGAATCCAGCATGGCATGAGGCAGAGCCACATCCGCATTCGCAATGTCGCTGGAAAACCGATTGAGCACGCGTCCAGAGGGATTTGTATTAAAAAAGTACATACGAGCATGAATAATTCCACGGAAGAGCATATCGTGTAGCTGCAGCGATATCCTTAGGCACATTAGCAAGAAGCCAAAAGTACGCATAAGATACAGCAGCAAAGTCAACCCGATGAACACTGCATAGATAGTAATCAAACGTGTACGATTTTCTTCATTCCCCGGGAGATTTACCATTTCCGCAGCTTTGTTCTCCTCCCAGTTTGCCCTAGAAGGTAGCGCAGTTGTTTGTTTGCTTGGCTAAAACAATTATCAACTCACCATTTCGATATAAAAATATCCATGGCGGCCTGGCAGCCTCTTGCCAAGAGAAAGAATATAAGTACCAGAAACACCAAGAAGGGTGCCCCCAAAGCCCGAAAGTACGCTAAATAGGTCTGAAATTTAACGGCGCCTTGCATTTGACGTTCATTGTCAGCATCAGCGTCAGCGCTCACGTCGATCTCTGAAGTCTTAAAGTTAAAATCCAACGACGGGTCTTCATTGTTCACCACCAGACTGAGAGCACGTTTCACTTGAACTTTATTGTCGATCTTATGGTTCAGAGCTATTTGCAGATTTATGGTATCTTTTAGAACTTCATAGCTTCCCTGCCTTTTGACGCTGCCGGCTTCAAGTTGTATTAAATAATCAACGTGTTCCAAGAGTTGCACATGGTGCGTTACGAGAATTCTTATTTTATCGTTAAGGAAGTGATTGAAACAGTTTTTTATTAATAATTTGCAAATACGCGCATCTATGGCAGCCAGTGGATCGTCGAAAATGTAAATGTCGGCTTTGCGATAGACAGCTCGTGCCAAGCTAATGCGGCCCTTTTGGCCACCACTCAAACTGACGCCACGTTCACCTACAATAGTTGCATCGCCTTGTGGCATTAACTGCATGTCTCGTTGAAGCTGACATACGCGGAGCACGGTCTTGTAGCGCTCCTCATCGTACGGCTCCACAAAGACGATATTGTCGCGTACACTCGCCTGAAAGATCCAAGGATCTTGGGGAGCGTAACTAATAGATCCGTTTACATGAATATTGCCTTGAAGCAACTCGAGTTCACCCAGTATGGCATGGAGAAGGGTACTTTTGCCTGTGCCCACATTACCCACAATTCCCAAGAATTGGCCGGTGGCCACTTTTAAATTAATATCATTTAAATGAACCTGCGCCTTATTCGACTTCCGGTGCCAAGTCGCTGACATTCGCTCAATTACAAGCGACTTTTCTGACTTACTCGTGCAGCGCACAGTGCTAGTCAAAGCGTACTGGGAATCTGCTTCGAAGGCGCGGTTAACGGCACCTCCAGCTGGCGACGTTGCTACTGGGAATTCATGCTGCGTTAAAAATTCCACGATTCGTCGCGCACACACCACAGTCTCCGCCCATGTAGTAATTGCTAGCGGCCAAAAGTGTAGGAGTGAATCATTGAGCAGACTGTAGTAGGAGGACAGTATGTACACCTTCTTAGCTGTCACCAGTTCGCCCGTGAGAACGTATGCAATGAGACTTAGGAATAGAGCCAATTTTGAGATCAGCGCAGTGCACTGTAGTCCAGCGTAGATATTCATTGAGCCACGTATGGCTTGGACTTCTGATTTGCGTATTGCGGCAATCAGTTTGGCGAACGATTGCTCCCAGGTGTACATTTTGATAACCTGAATGGCTGTGATGATCTCATTCATAAGATTTACGCGTTCGTCGCCAAATTTCGCTGATCGTGTTCTGTAGTATGCCGCAGCCTTAGCGGCCCACGCTTGCAGCGGTATAAACATGACAATAAATGCAATGCCCATGAATGCCGGCCAACCGACCTCTGTATACATAATGTAGCCGAAAATGCCCGCTTCAATCGGTCCCTTCCACAGATCGTGCAGAAAGTAAAAAGTCAAATCAAATTGTGGCAAATCCGTGGACAACACGGAAATGGCAAAGCTGCCCATGCTGCTATTATCGGCTGTCACTGAGGCACGCAAGCACTTCCGATAGACCAATCCTGCACAGGCCAATCTTATGCTCGTTCCGATCTTGAAAACGTAGAACATAAAGGGATGAAAAACCAAGGCAGCCAGCAAAGAACACAGCACAATGCCCATGGCATACAAATATGCCGACTGTTTGCTGACCGAAGTCTGGTTAATGACGAAATATGAAATTAAGCCACCCATGAGCAGTGGCTGACAGGCACTGTGGACGGAATGACAGAATAGCAACAAAGATTAACGGTTGACAAGATAGTAAACGCAGATTGGCTCCACTTACTGTATTCCTATCTCGAGTATTGAATAAAGTATGCAAATGGGCAGAAACCGGCTGCCATAGACTTTAAATATCATGCGTAATAACTTGGGTTGGTTTTGCTGTGCTTCCTTGTTCCAGTGAGGCAACAGTTCGTTTGTTAGTTTTTGACTATCCAAACTCGGAAGATTTGCGTACAATTCACTAGCTTCCAATTGCTCATGTCGGCCTTTGCGGAAGACTTCCCCAGTCCAGCTGTTTGTGAGTCATTACAAGAGTCGAAACTATTAAAAATTATCTAATCATAGAGAACTTATAACAAGGTCTCTTCAATCTGACATCCAATTAAGCCTAACGAATGCAACATGTGTGAAGTCAAGTACTGACCATTATCTGTTGTATGAAAAACACTCAAAAGAGATTTTCCCTTCACAACCGATTTATGACAGAGCTGTCAGCTAAAAAATCGCTGAATTGGCTAAACTACAAAGCTTCGTTTTTTGTCCTAACATCTAAGCACTAATTGTAACTTTCATAAGTTTTGTGTAAATGAACATAAACACAACAAATTGAAGAAAACAAGGCAACGGAAATTTTTGCAGATAACCAATTGACCAACGTCAAAAAAACAACTCAAATAAATAAATTCATTAGAAACTTTACTCCTAATCCTTTTACTCTTGCCTAGCATGAAACCGTTGATTGCAAAAAACATCCGTACCAACATCCGCTAAGGAAATGAAAGCCTGCCAATCAAAGCCAGTGATCATTTTTGATGAGCCAATTTTAGTAACAATAAAACCAAAATAATAAAGACGTCTCAGCATCTTGTGGCTTGAATGTGAGGATATTTAAGGTGTTCTGGTTGTGATTTCAGGTCGGTTTGTTTGCTTTTAATTAACATAATAAACATCAGTAAATGTAAATATCAATCCGATTTTATTTATGTTTAAAAAGAAAATTTACGGAAACAAAAAAACATAAATTACAAAAAAAAATTTTCTAAATTTGAATTTTTTTATTATATTATTATTGTCAATTTTAAAGGACAATCCTTGATAGACCTGTCACTGAGACAGTCCATATCATGGTCCCAAGGACTTCTTTAAAACACAATTTTCGATGTGTTCGTTGTTTTTACAATACACAAAATCCAAATTTAACTCACACAAAAAACCATTTTGAAAATAGACTTGCATTTAAAAAAGGATTCGGAGCCCGCCTGATGTTTGTCTTTTCTTTTTTCATTTCGAAAAATCGACGCGATTTATCAAAATAATTTTGAATTGTTAGTTACGACGGTTTTTAACTAATATTAGTTGAGTTAGTCCGTTGATTTGTGGTGTTAACCCATCGTTTTTGCGCAAGGCACAAAAGAATTCCAACTGATTGGATATATGCACTAAACATCTATATATTAGGAACAAAAGTCTGGGTAAATTTGTGGCGCTTCAGCTGATTCGAATGTTGATTGTTTGAGTGATAACAGCTTATCTTATAAAAAATTTCGAATTGTGATAGCGAATATGTTTTCGTCACAGACTATTTACTTTTATTTTAATGACACATGTTAAGCTATCAACCGTATTATCGGGGCGCGAATGTCACTCCAAGAATTGTACTATTTAAACCATAACGTCTAGTAATTATATATAACTTATAATTTAAATTATCGTTTAGTTGTTTATGTAAGGCGTTTAAAGCGAAACTAAAGAACCAAAGAATCAGAAGAATAATACGGAATGGTGATTGTAATTGATTCAAAAAGTTAACTACAATGTAAGCCAATGGCTCTATAATTAAATACAAATACTATTCTAAGGCAAGTTATGCAGACTATAAATTGTATACAATTGGTTCGTGCGATCGTACACCATTCGCGTCAGTCGTAACATCTCTGGCAGTCTATCCTTCGCGCTTTGCACGTCAGCACAAACTCGTTTGAGCAGCTCACTCTTTGTTGGGAGTGCATACATAGCCACGACGGCGCCCTTACGTATTAAGAACGGATGATGTTTGGCAAGTGTGTCGTTATAGGCCGATTTACAACAGACGTGCGTTTTTTCTAACTCGTCTAACTCAGACAGACGGTTTAAAAACTCGTACACAAATTCTGATAGAATATAGAAATGGCAATAATTATTAGGTCGTCTTTCTTGCTTTGTTTTAACCTTAAAAAACCGCGGTACCTACCCAATCCGCGGTGCAGACGTAGCAACGTGCGACTGCCAGACACGTAATGATTATCATTGAAGAGATTAGACTCCTTTTCATGTTCAATCATTGTCTTTATACTTTCAAAATTATCTGATTGGTTGGCTCTAAACTCAATAAGTATGTCGAGTTTAGCTCGTACATCGTTACTGACAAATCCAAACACAGTGCCAAGCAATTGAAAAAACCTACAACAACAAAGAAAAGAATAAGTGTACCAATGACTCCTCACAGAAAAGCATATACTTGTTAATCTCTTCGTATGCAATTAGGTATTCATCCAGCGAGACGTCGTCATTGTCTTTAAGGCTGTCTTCAAATACTTTTGTTACTTTTGCAATATCAAAGTATTCAAGTGATGACATTTTTTTAATAACTGTTGTTGCTGTAAATAAACTAAATTGACAAGTGACTATGAAAATGACTTACTCAAGTTGTAAAGTTGACTTGTGAATTCACTCAATTATAATGCTGCCAACTCGCTTCTTTTTCTTCGCGAATTCCTATCGAAATGTTTTAGGACCAATTATTAATAAGCGGCAGAATGGTGCATGGTGTAAATTTTACTTTGCACAACACCAACATACGTTAAAAAACTAAAATTTTAATTTAGCAAATTTTATTTCTGCATTAAATTTTTTATTACTGATTCAAAACAACTCAAAATGGTTCTCAAAGGTACAAGTGACATGTTAAACATTGGCTTTAAATAAATTTCTGTTCGATTTGGAATTAAGAAATCAGACCTAAAAACAATTTAGATATGACGTCAGAAGTGTAAAATGGCGGCGTTCTAACGAGAAAGACACTTAACTGTAAATTGCATTATATAGAGCGCCATCTAGCTCTCAACTATATGGTTTAATTTTTAAAAAGTCGCAACAAAAATGAGAAAGATTCTCTCTCCACATTTGGTTAAAAAAAAAGTGTGTGTATGGTTAAGCACACTGATGGGTTGATATGAGATATGCTGAGCTGCTCTTCGGCAGCTACAAACGATATTGTTCAATAGCTTATATTCATAGAGAGCGAGACAAAAACAAAGAATTAATCAATATGAATTTCATTCATTTGTAGTT
Organism: Stegana nigrithorax; assembly: GCA_037044495.1. Lineage (NCBI taxonomy): Eukaryota > Metazoa > Arthropoda > Insecta > Diptera > Drosophilidae > Stegana > Stegana nigrithorax. The sequence continues at coordinate 51,286 of JBAMBQ010002410.1, forward strand.
GTTTTATGTATGCTGCGATTGGTTAAAATAAGATACAAACACTGTCGATTGCAGTGTATCTAAATACCGCAAGAAAACGGCATCAATAGATGTTTTAAAATAACAAATTTATATTACATAAAATTTCGATTGAATATTTGGTCAAAATAGTGTTTTTTGCATTTTTGTAAAAATATTCAATTTAATTTAAATACGAGTAAGATTTGAATGCATGCCACAATTTGATTTAAAAAAAATAAACAAAAAAATATAACATTCCCGCCACAAGAATTGAACTCTAGCTCTCAAGTATGCTGGTCAATGGAATTACCGCTGGGTAACAGAGCCTTGCAACTTGCTTTTGCTAAAATATGTATTTAAGCTGTTCGATTTAGATCAGAACTTCACATTAGTTCTAAATTACATTTCACTCTAGCGAACGCAAAGGTGTTTCACATCAAAAAGAAACAAGAAAATTGATTCCATTGCTAACAATAGACGAGCCTACAAAAATTCGCTAACGAGTATCAAGGGGCGGGCCTTCACTGTATATATAGTATAAATTATTGAAGTTGGTGATATCTTACATATATTTGACCACTTTTTTTGCTCAATATAGATACCTTTTCTCGCCGTGTATTGGCATCGCTGCTTAAGAGAAACAGTTTTATAAATTTGAAAGAGAGCGAAGAGGTTTATTTCGTCAGGTTTTTGTAAAAAATTCATTCGTCGTTACATTCGTGCTGCAACGTTCAAAAGGTAAAGACGGTTGAAGTCGTGCGCGCAGAAATAACGGGCTGTCAGAAATAAACTTGGCTTAGAGAGAGACGAAAATAGAAAATGTGAATAAATAAAGTTTAAAAGCATGATCAAAAACACATCCGAGTGAGCTAACAAGTGAAGACAGTGGCTGCTTTTTAAGTGTAATAGAAAGGGAAAAAGCTAACGACTCAATGAAAATAAACCAAGTAACATAACAAGTAGAAGAAACGAACACAACACCAAGAAGTTTCTTCAAGAAACTTGAAAAATTTAAAACTGAGCGTGTGTGTAGAAACACACAACAAAAGCAGCAGAAATTAAAGCGTTTGTTCAATAGCTCGAGTCGAAGTTGTATTCATAGCTGGGTGTGGTGCGCGTGTTGCTTTTTCGAAATTATCAATTGCAGAGTTATCGCAAGTGAATCTTGTCAAAAGTCAACTCACCTCAGCAAAAACGGTGAAAACAAAAATACAAAAATTTGAGTGTGACAATGTGGCGTCAATATTTAAATAAAAATTTTATAAACCTCACTGCCTTGCTGCTAGCTTTGCTCCTGCAGCTGGCCACGCACGCACAGGCGCAACGAACGCCGACGATCTCGTATATAACACAGGAGCAGATTAAAGACATTGGCGGCACAGTTGAATTCGACTGTTCCGTTCAGTATGCCAAAGAGTACTCCGTTCTATGGTCGAAGACCGACTCTGATCCCGTCTTTCTCTCAACTGGCTCAACACTGGTCATCAAAGATTCGCGCTTCTCGCTGCGTTATGATCCAAACTCTTCTACATACAAGCTGCAGATCAAGGACATACAGGAAACCGATGCTGGTACCTACACCTGTCAGGTGGTCATCTCGGTCGTCCACAAAGTGACCGCTAATGTGCAACTCTCTGTGCGCCGTCCGCCCGTCATTTCGGATAACTCAACGCAATCCATTGTGGCCAGCGAGGGCAGTGAAGTCCAAATGGAATGCTATGCGAGTGGCTACCCGACTCCATCGATAACCTGGCGCCGTGAAAACAATGCTATATTGCCCACCGGTAAGCATCACAAGATTTCTCTTCACCCCTTTACCGCCCTCAGAACTATGTTCGTGCACTTCAAGTAAAGCTTTTACACACACATACACAATAGTGAGCGGCAGTGTGTGATGAGTTGGTGAGGCCAGTTGTTCTTTAACCTGAGTGTACCATCTCCAACTGCCCACCTCCCGCGCATTTGTCTGCCTATCGACCGCTATGACAAGTGAGAGTGTGACTCACTAAGGCGTCAACAAACTGGCGCTGGCTGTTAGTCAAGCAATTGCGTGTTTAGCTTTGAGGAAAATGTGCCGTAGTAGTTTTTCTTTTGTTGTTTTTTCAAAAGCATTTTAAAAAATGAGCAGTGAAACAAGTGAATTGCAGCTCGGCTTGCTTGGCCTGGGTCAACCGATCGTTCAGATATGTGTGGATGTGACTTTTCTTGTATGTTTATAGGGAGATTATCAACACGACCTTTATCTTAGAAGCCCGATTTTGAAGAACATGTGTTTTCATACATTAATTTTTTGTTTTTTCGGTTCGGTATTATCAGTTTTCTAAATTTTGTTGTTTATATTTAAAAATGTTCATGCAACCGCTCAGCAGGTCACTTTTTGTGGCAAGGTTAGGCGATGTTAATCCTGACAGGTGGAAACGTTCTTTTCCTTTCTCTCTTTCGGTTGCTTTCACTTGTTCTACGAATATTCTTCTATTTAAGCCAATTTGACGAACAGCAGGAAATTGACTAGAATAGTGAATAATTTGAAGGTCAAATATGCTTTGTGTTCGATTAGACTACCTGAGATAATATTCACGCTTTATGTTTAAGCGGCATAAAAACCTAAATTACAGGATAAGTTGCTGCAATATAATTTATGTTTGTGATCATAACGGTATGCTAACATTTCATCCTTGAGGTTGGATGTCTTTAGCAACCTTTGCTTAAGCCCGTGAAGGCTTTCCTCTAGCTTAGCAAATAATAATCTTTGACACGGCTTGTGGATTTACTGCGAACTCACGGTGCATTGACACAGCCCAGCATAGAACTTGACTTTGAGTCCTTCGTAAAAGGCAAAGCGCGCGCACTGCACATAAATCAAAGCCTCTACGGCTTAATGGTAGTCCATTGAAAACGCTCAGCGCACCGTACACGTGTGCACACATACACACCAATATCCGAGTTCACAAGTGAGTACACATGAAGATTTAGTAAATATTTGTCAGGGCCGCTAAAGCCTTTAGCCGACCGATAGGAACAAAGCTGGTCTCGGCTTGATTCGCTTCGGCGTCGGCGTCGACGTTGTTGCCTGCTTCGACTGCGCGCACAGTTTCACACTTTTTGCATGGATCTACGCGCATTAATTTAAAGCGTTAAAACAAACAAACCTTGGGCCGTGTTGTTCCGTGTCTTTCCGTGTCGCTCCGTGTGCTGTATGCTGTACTCTGCATGTGCATGTGCTGGGCTGGGCTGGTGTTGGGTAGGCTAGCATCGGGACTTTGATAAAAAGCCAACCGAGCCGAGTTGACTGAGAGCGAGTGCTTACTCGAGGACAAAGAGAAAAGACCCCTTTTTTCATTTTGCGGCGCATACGTCGAGACATTCGACAACTTCAGCACGCGCAATTGCTTCCGCAACTTGAAAATGTGCTCAGGCAGAAATAACAACGTTGATGGCAAGTAAGCGTTAAAGGCAAGCATACTGCGCAAGGACAACAAAGCCGTCTGCATGGACTGCAGCAGCAGAAGCAGCCGCTACAGCCTTACAATGGCAGGGGAAATTGCAAATGGAAATGAGAAGAGAACAAACAAATTTTTTATAAAAAAAAAAATAAAAACAAAAAAAACACAAACCTTTTGCTACTAATGTAAACAAACAGAAAAATGTTGGGAGAAAAGAACCGAAACAAATGTAGAAACAATACACTTTGTTTATATACGCTTCATATGACATATAATTTTGATTCTGCAATAACAACAACAACTACAACAGCAAAAAGGAAATAATAATAAAATATAAACATATAAATTACAAGCCGAAAAGGTAAAGGGCCACCATAGACAAGCTCAAGGGGCAGCCGAGGCGTGCTGTGCACACACAACGAATAAACAAAAAACAAACATGCTGCGCCAAGTTTCCACCGAAGACTTGTCGAAAGGCCACATTTGCCGTAGTCAGCACCGCCTTACAGCACCCTAATCAAATGCTTCCCTCAAACCCTCAAAGGGTAGCAGCCAGCAGCAAGCGGCAAACAACGAACCACGAACCGAACCCGCCGCTGCGCCAATTTGTGCATAAGTCGGCACAAAGAGCAAACCGCCGAATCCAAGTTACCATACAAATTAATTGGTGACTGCTGCTGCCAGGACGGCATAGCACATATCCTAGCAAATACATGTGTCTGTCATGTGCATAAGGATGGACGCGGAACAAATGTGGCGAATCGAACGAACCCAAAAAGCGCAGAGTCACCAAGTTAATCGTCTCCACAACACACATTTCCCGAACGTTGCACTTTATTGCGCACGCTGAGCGTTGTGCACCTGGCACTCGATCGCCGTTGCTTAGCAAAGTATGCATTTATTTATTGTTGAATTTTTTATATAAAGAAAAAGAACAATCAAATTAATGTGAGACTCACCTTGGCCCAACTTTCCGAGACAACTGCTTGCGTCACTTGTTTTTCGTAAAACGATTCTTTGTTTCTCGCTATTACTCATTTCGTATTGGCCTCACACTCATACTCTGCTCGGCCCCCCCCCTTGGCAGAGCTTGGTTCAGTAAACATTTGCACGCTCCCATTCGAAGTCGGTTGTGCTTGGACTTTTTTGTTGTTTTGCATTTTCATTGCACTTCATAGATGTGCAAAGCGAATTGTTTTCTTTTTATGTTTTGTTTGGTTTCTTTTCGCTTTGGTCATATGATCTTTTGTATATTGATTTTACGTATGATGCTGATAAGACTCGTGTAAGAAGTAATGACTCCGGATTAGTTTCCGCTTTGAAAATCGCTGGAGCTATCAGCTCCTTGGCAAGCAGTGGCCATGTCTGTTGAAGTTAAGGAATACAAAATGGAGTACATTTGTGTGTGTCGCTATGTAAACATGTGCTTGTGTATGTGTTCTTATAACAATTGTGAAATGATTAGGAAATGTGTGCTGAATTTTACCCTTAGCGATGAAAAGCCGCCGATAGGCATTGGTACACTAATAAATTTTCCTAAAAAACCTCTTCAAACAATTACAACACGAAAAGCGAGAGAAAAACCAATAAAAGGTGCAACACAATAAACTCGCATGCATGGAAAAAAATCGAATGAGGACCTAAACAAATATTGACTAAAGCCTCGCACGCTGCACCCATGCTCGAGACACGAGAATGTCCTTTGTCTGGTTGTCTTTCGCTTCGGTTACGTAGCGATAAGGATTGTTTGGCGGGCAAGAGAGAAGTTGATAAGTTTTTGATATGGCTTGGATATGGCTTGCTCTGACAACAAAAAGTGCTAAGCAAATAATCAGTGAGCGATGAAGAATGAAGAAGGCAACCTTTTAGTTGAAATTAGTTGGCTGAAATCAGAACTAGGCTCGCATTGAGCTTTCGTCTCTGTAGATAAACTGAATGGAAAGCAGGAATGGGAATAACTGCGGAAGTCGGGCTTGGCTTCAATGCGCTCGCGGTTGCCTGCAGCTGAACTTCCGCGTCTATTTACCTTTGCCAGTGCGCTGTGTGCTGCGCCCATTCCTATTCGCTGCTAGGGTTACTTTGGCTGTACTCAGAGTGCACTCCATTTGCCGCATTTGCTTGGCAGCTTAGTCTTTTCGCATGTGCTTTGCCAACTTGTTCGCTTGCCTGGGGACTCGCGTCTCTCGGCTTCGACGAAACGCTGACAACTATTTGGGAGTGTGTTGTTGCGTGTGTTGTGCGCGCGTATGTGCCTGTCAAAGGCAAGTTGAGTGGTTCTCCTTCTGCTTGCTGAGCTGGGAAAGCCACATACAACACAATAAAACATATACACATGCATGCATACAAACAGTCAGACAGACAGACGTACATACATATGTGGCACAATGCTTTAAGGGAAAATGTTAGCTTAGCAATGTTTTGTTGCTACTCAGTTTGGTGTTGGCTGCTCGCCATGTTGCCAACGTAACCAGGACTTACCAAACAAGTTTTTAATTTTTTTGCTTGTTTTGTTTTCTTTATTATTGTATTTACTTTCGTCAGCCGGACAGTCATTTGGCATTGCAAAAGGGACAAAACCGAAACTGAAACTAAGACAAAAAGTAACCGATTAGAAGACATTTCTTTTAAATCTTCTTTTCCTTTGCTGTTTTCCTAGTTGCTTTTGTCTATAATTAGTATAGTCGCAAAAATGAATTTCATACTTTTGTTTCTTCTTTTTTTGCGATTTTAGCATATTTTCATTTCGGAACAATAACCCGCCGGCCTTTAAAGTCTATCACAGCCGGGGTTGCTCCTGAAGGCATATTTCGTAGTGTATTTTATTCTATTTGATTGTCGCATAAATTCGAAATTGCCATTTACAGACTTACCCATGGCGCAGAGTGCGGGGAGTAATGTGATTTCGCTATTGAACGCCCAGAATGACTAATTCCGCATGCATCGTTGGTGTTTGGAGTAGCGAATCCATTGCGCATCGAAATGTTTCGGATTCGGCGTGTTGGGTTTTTGGCTGCTTAAGTGGCTCGTTAACCCCTGATCGTGAGTGTTGCTACTTTGGGCAGCATTTAAATTGAATTCTCGTTTGTTTATGCTCTCAAGAGTGGGAGAATCCTTGAACTTGCAGAGCAGCTGCCACATCGATTTGCATACGAATATAAGCAATTTTCTGCGCTAGTGAGCTTTATTAAAAATCTTTTTTAAATTTTAGCAATTGAGTTTTCGATATGCTAAATACATGACTAGTGATCCGGAGGTTTTTCAATACTCTGACCAGGCGCAGTTTGTCGAAAATTTTCGAGAGTTCATAAGTAGACCTTGTACGCGATTATGTGTATGTATATTAAATAAGATTCCAGCTCGGGATATTATGGCACTGTACATCAATTAACGCCTGTTCGACTCTTGAGTCGACATAATCACATTATTTAAATCGACAATTCGCATGCAAACATTTTTATATACATGCATAATCCAATGAAAAGTTGATGTGACTGCAAGGCGCGCGCGCTCCCAGGAGGTGATGAAGTAGAATCGCTTTACAAAAGTCAACAAGAAAATATTTCCTGCCTGCCGCAGATTCACTTCCAAGCATATTTGACGACAATGATGAAGATGATAATAATAATGATGTTGATGATGATGATGACGACGACGAGCATAGTAGATATTACGTGGCAACTAAGGTGTGGGCGGGGTAGGCGTGGATAAATCTACAGTAAAAGTATTTTTTTTCTCGATTATGGTTTGTGGGCGTCTGACGCGGTTCTACCGTGGGGTGAACATTTGGCCGTGGGGTGTGGTACGTGCACACGCAAAGTGGGTGCATTCACATGTCTCAAGAGCTTGTTATATGCTCGATATGCAGCAGCAGCAGCAACAACAACAATAACAACAACGATAACAATAATTAAAGATGACACAACCGATGCAAAACAAAATGCAAACGTATGCAATTTACAAAATACGTACTCACGAATCTATGAACAAACCCCGACGACAACCTCACGAGCAACAAACGAAATAATCTGAAAACCACAATTTCCGCCCAAGGTCTTCCATGTGGAGAAGTGGGCACAAAACCAATTTTCAAAACCAACAAAAAAATACGAAAAAGAAAACCAAATAGCGAACGCTTTATCAAACGGAAAAGCGTTACAGGGTGTTTGTACATTTTTAATTGGATTTTCTAAGCAAAGGCAAACCGCAAAAACAGGATTCACCAAGTTCCTTGGCGCTGCCATTTCGAAAATACTCTAATTTTTTAAGAGGCCGGTTGGTTCAGAAAGCTGCCAAGTGTCCATCATTAAAAGTGAACCCGGCCTGCATTTGCTGTCTGGAATTCATCTTTGATAATGTGGAGTCACACATGCATACGATGTCAGATGCGGCTTTGCTCGGGCATAAACACAGGTCTGCGCAAAATAATAGATGCGTGTGATTTTGAAACCCATCAGCAGCGACTTTCATGCGATTTGGAACAATGAGATGCGCTTCCAATGCATACAATGCGCAAAAGACACCAGCTATATGAATCAAGATTTATGCAAGGGAAGCAGATACGTTGGCCTCTTTATTTAGTGCGTGAAACAGACCGTGATGGAGCTTGGAGAAGCCGCAATGAACATATCTAACCATTTGAGAGCCAAACGGAACTCCTGTCTTGCACACAAGTGTATGACGACAAACGTGTCACAGCCGCGCATGTTAAGGGGAGAAATGTTTGCACTTGACTTTGTCTAAACTCCAAGTCGAAGGCAGGCAGACTGCAAAAAAACGTTGTGCCTTGTTTTAGACTTTGTTACTTGTGTGCTTATTTCCTTTCACTGCCGAGACTGCCGAGCCGCGGGAAGACGAGACCAAGCGCGGCACTGTAAAAAACAAATATGGCCGCTGGGTGGTTGCCCAGACAGGAAACTCGACGCAAATTCGATTTCACTAGCAAGCCGACAGCTGTTTACCAAAATAAATTAAAATGAGGAAAAACGAAACCCAGCTTCATATTTGGACGCTGATTGGTCTGATATTTGCATGGCATTAGCAAAAGGTGGTTACTGAGTGCTTACGCGGTTCATGTGCTCACAAAATGGCGGCCGATCCTTATTGTTTGCTTGTTATTATTTGCCTGCCTCCCTGCCTGCCTGCGTGTTGCCTGCTGGCCTGAAGTGAAACAATGTTTTTTTTGTTGTTTTGATGATTATAAACTTGTGAATGTTTGACTGCTGTTTGACTGCCTGCTGCAATGCAACCCTTGTGGAAGTTAATGTCTTTTAACGCCACACATCGGTAACTATCAAACCGAAAGAAACCAATTAAACGCAAAAAATTTGTCATCCATTTTCCATGTCGGCGCGCACTATGCTTGTCACCTAGGCCATGCAAGCGATAAGCACTTTTCCTTGGTGAGACCATCGGCCCGGCACTGGCAGCCAACTGCTGAAGAAAATAAGCAGCAAAAAACTATAAATTCAAAATAAAGAATCCTAGCCATTTGAACGAAAGCTGAAAGCATCAAAACAAATTGAAAGTAAACGCCCACGAACAGGTTCAAATGGAAATTCCTCGACTCTTCGAAATGCGTCCCTCCGAGCGTCCGCAGCCTAGACACTGCGGTAGCCTTTTGCCTTGTCCGTTGCATTGTTTATTGTTCATCCTTTCAACGTTTCAGTACAGGCACAAAGTGACGTCGCATGTTTCATTGGCCTACCTGTCAGTGCAGCCTTTTGTTTTCATTTAGGATTGCCGAGGGTGAGAAACAGCGTAAACAGGAGAGCACCTAACGAGTCGGTTCTGTCAGTTGGACACTTGCACAATTTGGGTTTTCCAATTTTCTTTAGGTAAAATCGGTTTCCAATATTTGCCTAAGAATGTGCTCTGTTATTGCTAAATGCAGGAACTGTGCGGGCGTGAAAGCAGGAAAGAAAACACAAGGATGTGTATGTGAGAAATGCTGCGACTCCGAGAGGTGGCTTAGTCTTATATATTGTAAATGGGTTCTTTTTTTTTTTGTTTTTCATCTAGCAGCAGTGTGTCGTTTTACTGAGTCCATTCTACATGAATTTTGTGAAAGATCTTTTTCATTAGCTTTGAAGTTGTTGTGTGATTGTCTGTTTTGGTACTTTTCAGTTTTCGTTTTGTTCAATTTTCTTTAATTGCATTTCCTGTTGCTGTTGGCCTCAAATGAATTTACACTTAATAGTTTCTTTCTGTTTTTTTTCTGCTTACTGTTTTATGCGGGCTCAATGCAGCATTATTCATTTTATTGCTACATTGCTGCGGATGGATGGACATGCATTTCATGTCGATGACGTATGATTGGCAATTCGTCAAATCATTTAAACATGATAAGAACAAAGTAGGTACGAGTCTGTTTCTGTTAGACCGATGAAGCCGCAGTCTGGCACTTGCAAAACCCTCATTACAATCCGACTCCTATATAACGAACCTCTCTGTAACGAAATTTTTCAAAATACACGGTGATTTTTTCAGTTCCTTCATATATTTGAATTTCTCTAAAATGAGCTCCTCTTTACCTAAAACTTCTCTGTAACGAAGGTTTTTCTAGTGCGCAAAAACACCTTTGCATATAGATAATTTTATAACGAATTTATTTTATTTTGTATTCTATGCAACTTATACAAAAATATAGTATAGTACCCGATAATAACGAACCATTTTTCCCTGTCCGTCGAAGTTCGTTGTAAGCGAAAAGTACTGTACATCAAATTTTTCCGAAAAGAAATGTGTGTGTTGAAATGTTCATGTACAATACACAAAAATTTTGGACAAAATAACTGTACATTTTGTGAAATTTCTTACGCTTGACCTTCAATTTGAGATTATTTCTTCATAAAGTAAGAAATCGCGCGAAATATGTAGATCATTTATGGCAAAACGTATTTGCTTATCAATAAAATAAAAATTTAATTTTATTATTGAGGCCGCTATTTTCAATCAAACAAAGAACTCTTCAATAACAAAGTGATTGACTAGCTCCGACGACTACGTTAGAGAGGAATCCGAATGTACTCATAAAAATTATGGATTGCACAGACACCACATTAGACGTTTTTTTGGGATTTATATAAAAAGTTTTCTATTTATATACATATGTAAATGCTCAAAAGCTATAAGAAAGACTGCAAATTGTTTAAAAACTCAAAAAGACGATCTGCTAAAATCATGAAATTGCGGGTTCAGGATTTTTATGTTTTCTTTGCTGAAATAGTTTTTTAAAATATCATTAATCTTCGCTCAGTTCACTTAATTTGGGTTACTAATTAGCGCTATTCTTCTCACTGCGTTGTCAGAAGGGAAACCCCTCACTTATCCCTTATGCAATGCAGCGCACGACATGCGGTTGATCTTGCACTCGTGTTACTTCAGATCAGATCATTATGTGAAATTCACTTCAGAAATTTTATGCCTTACATTACAATCCGACACTCATGCAATGCTCATATGTATATCGTAAATGGTCTTTAATATATTTAACCCAAATGTCACATTTACAAAACGCCTCGCTTGCTTTTCTTTGTTTAAGCTTGCTTGGCTTTTCTTGTAATGAATGAACCATAAGCATGTTCATAAGACGAGTCTCATTATGGACCAATCCACACTGTGCTGTGGCACATGGAGATCAGCTCAAATTTCGTAAATACACAGTAGTTTTTTTTCTTTGTGTATTGATGGAGAATTTTAGTGCGTTAGCAATATATTTAATTGATAGAATACACTTTGCACACACACACACACACACACAACATTTATATAATGCATTGCTCATGCATGCCTCAAGCCAAACAAAGCAACATCTGCCATCCATGTACACACTTTTGTAAACGAATGTAATATAGAAGAGAAAACCATAATAGTGTTAAACATAAATACATAATTGTTCATTCTTTATTTGTTTGTTTGCGAGCTTAGTGTAGAATTCGTAATTATTTCACGTACAGATATCGAAGACATAATCAAATTGCACAGAATTAACGGTAAATACATAAACGAGTTGAATTCCGATTTTTCATTTATTAAAATAGAATATCAGTTTGTGTTATAAGCTTAGGCAAAATGCAAAAGCGTCACTTCTCTTTAGTCTGAGATATAAAAATAATAAATAAATGTACATAAGCATACACATATATATAAAAAATAGTAAGAAGCAATCAAATAATTCCCACGTCATTTTTTGCTCGATGTCTTTTGCTGACTCGCCGTCTGTCGAGCGCTCTTCGGTTGTCACTCTCAAACATGATTCACATACACAGCTTCAGGAAGCTGTACTTAATGGGAAGTGTTCATTTAAGGCGCAGAGTTGAAGTGGAAGAAACTAGTTTCAGCTTGGCTTAAGCTTAACAGTTTGTCACAGTAACTCAGTTCTCTCCCAAGAATAACCTATACGGTGTAAAAACATAATCTACTGGAGTAGTTAAGAATATGTGATGCGATCTTAAGGTGTGATGGCTTGATTTTGAGTTATTATTATTAAATTTTCTTATGGACATAAACATTAAGAGGTTGGTGATGGTATATGCCGTCCCACCCTTTCTCCGCTTTGATGAGCCTCCTGCTCCGCTGGAGCTAGACGCGCGTGCTTTAAGGAGGAGGCACCCGCATTGTTGCATCGAGTATTCAAACTATTTTTAATTTTGTCTAATGTAGACGAAGCTCATTGCAACTGAATTGCTTTCATTTCGAATTATCAAGTGTGCAACAGAAAGCAGACGGGTTACTTGCTCTCGCAGACACATACGCATGAGTATGCACGAGTATGAGCCGTATTTATGTTGATGTCAATCAATTTTAATCAAATTGGAATCCCATGCGCAATTAATTTGAAATGTTCTACTGGAAACGAAGGCCGCATTCGTCCCTCACCGAATGCGTGCTGCGCTCTCATCCTTCCGCTGCACAGACGGCCGAAGCTTGCACGAACCAAATCAGACCTAAACACAATAAAACTGGGCAAAAACTATGCACGAGCACGACTCAGTTGCTCTGTTCCTTTATTGCCTGTCTCTGCGCTGCGCTGCGTTGCTTTACCTGGCGATGTGTTCCAAAGCACGACGTTTGTGTCAATGGTTTGAGCTTGAATTGTTTTTGCTATGATCATGATGACGATGGCGATGATGAAGCAGCAACAGAAACAGAGTAGCGTCGAACTTCCGGTTATGAAGTCGACGACGCCAGTTGGCATTCTGCTGCGTTGCTGTAGTTTTTGTTGTTGGCTTAATGTGTTGTGTGCGTGCACCTTTAGTTGCACCGTTTCACGCTTCAGTTGGTGCTCGCAATGACTCGACATGGCATTGCACTCGCCGTCAGAAGCAGCTACACCATCTTCCCTACCTACGACATGTGACTCGTATGAGCCTCCGTTAGAACCACCCTCTTATTTGGCTAGGTGCATGCAGAAGTGCATAATGACTTGCGTTGCCAGAAATCAAAACGAAACACAAAAACTGAGAGTTCAGTGGAGGTGAGGTGAGAGCGGTGGTGGTGAAGATGGAAGTGGAGATGAATGGATAGAATGCGATTCAGCTTAGCTGAGTGCTGCAAACCCTTAATCATATCTTAACTTGAGCTAATTTTTTTTTTGCTTCTGCACCCATTCGATTTACCTAGACCAAGTATTATTGGGGAGTATAAACAAACATTAAAATTTTCGTAAAAAAAGGTCTTCGAAATTAACATCTTGGAAGGCGCAGTGTAAGGATTCCTCCTTATTGGCTTGTTGCGTCTCTTCTGAATGCAGAATGGCACGAACGTTTCAAGAGAGAGCAAGAGCAAAAGCAAAAGACGCTACGTAGACGGGTCGAGCCAACTTGCAGCCGCAGCAGTAGGAGAGAGGAAAAGGAAAGAAAGGTTTTCACCGCGAGTGCTTTGCATGTGCTTTCAAAAAGGTCATTAACGTCTCCTTTGTTCCGTTCTGATTTGCTCGTCACCGGCACTGCTGACGCCGCCATCACCTCGACTGTGACTATGACTCTGGGCCCATTGCATGCCAATGAAAAGTTCAGAAAACTAAATGTTATGTTACATTTTGTACACATAATTCATTAAAAACGAGATGAAGCGCGCACGAGTGAGCAACGAGTTCAGATACAATGAGCATCATTAAACTAATGTAGTGCAGATGTCAGGCGGACAGGCAGAGGGTGAAATTAGTTGCGCCATTCCACTTGACACTTTGAGCGTGTCATTAAGCACGCTTACACGCTGCACTCGCCACTCTCTACACTCTCTGTACTCTCTACTCCCTGCGCCCCGTAGCTTGAGTACTCGGTGCACACAAAAAATAATAAAACTTAAAATAAAAAAAACTAAAATAAGAAGTTACCAATGAGAGCAGCATACTAATTCCTTTTGTTCTGCTTTTCTATCATCTCTTAACAGATAGCGCCACCTACGTGGGCAATGTGCTGCGCATCAAGTCCGTGAAGAAGGAGGATCGCGGCACCTACTACTGCGTGGCTGATAATGGCGTCAGCAAGGGCGACCGCCGCAACATCAACGTAGAAGTCGAGTTCGCGCCAGTCATCACCGTGCCACGGCCACGTCTGGGACAAGCCCTGCAGTACGACATGGACTTGGAGTGCCACATCGAAGCGTACCCACCGCCGGCCATCGTCTGGACCAAGGAGGACATACAGTTGGCCAACAATCAGCACTACAGCATCTCGCACTTCGCTACCGCCGATGAGTACACCGACTCGACGTTACGCGTGATTACCATTGAGAAGCGCCAGTACGGAGATTATGTGTGCAAGGCCACCAATCGCTTTGGCGAGGCTGAGGCGCGCGTCAATCTGTTCGAAACCATCATCCCGGTGTGTCCGCCAGCTTGCGGACAGGCTTACTACGGAGGCGCTGAGTACATTGCCGGCACTTCGTTCGCTTTTGCCGGCATTGTCTTGGCGGTGCTCTTTGCCAGATAAACGCTGAGCGCGATTCCGATTCCACGCGTACTTTCGACCTTAATACGGAACACACAATAACAATAACGCATATCTCGAATACATTCCAGAACAAATGGAATACCTATCCGTCTCCTATGAAAAACATTAAATCGAAAATCAGCCGCAAATTTAGTCAAAGAACTGAATTAAAAATTATGCAGAATTCTCTTTCTCATTTCGTTTCTTGTGTAAATTCACAATTTTACTTTACTTTGACTTTGTTTATTTGAAAATTGAAACGTCCACTTCTTTTTTTGTTTTATTTATGTTAATTAGCGAGTTAAGTTGTTTTGAAATACTTTACTGCTGAAATTTCAATTTATTTAAATCATCGATTACAATTAGCTCTCGTCGATACTAAGCGTAAAACCAAAAACCTTTTTTGTTTTTGTATTTAGATTTGAGTTAGTGCCCGTCCGTTGTATATTTTTTCGATCCAGTCTGGATCTATTTACGCTACTTACCTACTCTATGCTAACTGAATATGCACATCTTTTGAAATTTTTTACTTGCTTACATCACAGTTTGGTAATTGCCATTAAGATAATTACGAATTAATTGTATTTTAGGATTATTGATAATAAAAAATTAACGTATTAATTGCGTATACAAAACCATTCCAAGAAAACAAAAATAAGAAGCAAATTAGATGAACTTCCAAATTTACAATTTGAAATTCTCAAATCGTCGAACCTAAATATATTAATAAACATGTAAAGGACTCGTATACATCCTTAGTCTATAAGCGTTTAAAATACATTATAGATGAACCGATAAACATTTTTTAACCCATTTTTATTTGGGTGTAAATATACATGAAATTATCTCCTTTTGTAATAAAAAAAAAAAAAACTTTATTTACTATAAAATTCTTATTGTGATTATCTAGTTAATCGGGTCTCTGGACCAAGTTACATAATTAATTAAAAGAGATGACTATTTAATGGAGCCGCCCACGGTGGCCATGCGGTAGTACATGGCGAATTCAGACTCATAATCCGCATAGCTGACATTATTGAAGTATTTCGACGCTGGTATAAAATGGCGCAGTGGGTTGCCTTTGATGAAGTCGTAGATACGTTGGAGCTTCTGGAGCGTGGCCTTTGTGTTGTTGGTAGTCACTTCGATGCTGTCCAAAAGTTGACTGAGCCGTTCGTTTTGCTTTTTAGATTTATCCTTCAGATCGTTTGCATTGACTGCAGCAAAGGAAACAAAATATTTCAACAGGAAGCTGTTAGGATGCAGAAACAAGCAATAAGCTTACCAATTACGATGTCGAAATCTAATTTTAAATCTTGTGCACACACAGTGAGTGCGGCAATCGATGACGCCCATAAAATTCGGCAGCTGACTTCCTGCAAAGCGCCAAAGGGTGTCAACAGCAGGCCTGGTGCAAGTTGAATGGTTGAGGCCAGTTCTCGGGATTCGACAATGAGCGGATTGGGCGCGAGGTAGAACGCGCTAAATTGGGATTCAGGTTCAAAAGGAAGTTTCAATTGTCAACAGGGTGTTTCTTATTCACAAAATGCTTTGCCAAACTATTCTAACTTTAAGTGATTCACTTCTTACCATATGCGCGGAATGGCGCTTAGCTTTTCCAAGGGTACCTCAGCAAATGCATTCAGCTCCTGCAAATAGCTCGGTAAGATTGTTGGCATCGCTACTCCCGTCGGTACCAGGGTCATATCTGTTTTGCTAAAGCTGCCCCTGGCAACCAGTTCACTGTTGTTCAGCATGCTCATATTGACGTCGAAGTCGAGTTTTGTGCTGCAGAAGACGCTGTCGTTGCCCAGCAGCTCAAAGCTGTCGGCGCCCATGAGTGAGGCACAGAAGCTGTTAGTCTTCAGTTTTGCGGTGAAGAAATTGGTATTTGTGTTGTTAGCATTCTTTGCGGCAGCCGTTTGTAGGCTGCTGATCGCGTTCCTTAGCATATTTTTCGAGTAGAGGATTTTATCTTTGATCTGAGTTAGTTGCAGCATTTCATACTGTATGCGGTTAACTGAGGCGTTAATGTCGCCATAGGCTTGCTTGGCAGAGCTGAGCAAGATTTCGTGTGACTTTAACTGTTTGGAATTGGACTCTACCTCCAAACAGTATTGTTGGATCTGCAGAGTGAGGAATTCATTGCGCGCCTTGTTGAAGTTACGCATATTGTACTGTACAATGAAGTCTGATATGGGTTCCTCAGTGCTTTCCTCGTCGTCAATGGCATTAAAGAGGTTCACCTAGAAGAAGAAGAAATTATTTATTAGTTTTTACTTTCTTCACTTCACTTTAAATATTCACTTTAAAATAATAATAATGTCAGTAAATAAAGTAAAGTACCGAATATATACACGTGTTATACAGTATATTGCAGAATAGATTCACAATCTATGATTTAATAATCTAGGGTAATCAATTATTTAAATATGATGTTAGTGTAAAACTTAATAAATCGTAAACCATTTTAAATCGGAGCTAAACCAATACCAAAGTCCAATGGCATTGTCATCAATCTGCTCAGAGTCCTGAAAATAGGTTTCATGTCCTTGACCTGCCACACAGATTTTAAAATCAAATAAATTTATCAAATTTAAATCTTTACAAAAAATGTACAAGTATTGCCAGCATGTAAAATTGCATTTTCTTCTCAGGAATCTGAATTGCTGCCCCAGTAAATTGAGGTCGGGAATATTCCTGAATGAAACTGACTAACACAAGCGAAAGTGATTTTTGATTTAGATTTCAGTTTCTTGGCACTTTGTTAATGTTTTTTCATAATTGATAAGAAATTGTACACACCTTCTTCTGCAGCTCATCAACAAAAGTGCAATAGGCCCGAGAAAAGCGCTCCTCGTTGCACGAGACTTCATTACAGGCACTTGTGTATTTGGCAACGAGACCGAGTAGATCTGCATTCGTCTTCAACAGCTTCATCTCGAACGAGTTAAGAGGTTCCCTGCGCACCTGGGAGCCACTACGATGCTGCTCGTCCGACTTGTTCAGTTGCATTATGTGCTGTAGTTGGTCTTCCTTCAACTTCGTAATTGCGTTCAAAAGTAAGAAATTGGGTAGATTGGAAAATATTTGACGCATTTTTTTCCACAATTGCGTTTTGGCATCCTGCAAGGCTTGTCCTAAAAAATATAAATAAGAAAATGCAAAATGTTCAAGCTCATTCTTAACCCCGACAAAGTTGTACCAAGTACCAACCGTTTTTGCTGCTGTTTCCATCATTACATAGTAAATAAAACTGTGCAAGTTCACTCAGCGCCTGCTCAACCGCCTTCATTGCTCGTTCCTCGCTTGCATTTTTTGCATTCAGTTTCACCGGAATTGTCGCTATTATTTTTTCTTTATTCTCTGCCGCCTGCATTAGCGCACCTTTTAGCTGCTCACTCTTAAATTGTAGAATATTACATTTGGCAGTCAGCAGCCCCTCTTTGTGTGTTGCATTCGCGCACTGAATATCTTTGGAAAACGTTGGGTTAACATTTGTCCCGCAGATGACCAAGAGATACCTTACTTTTCATTTTAATGGCTGCCGCTAGGTTATCAAACTCCTTACGAGATTCTTCTAAGCTTGCGACTGCGCTTGCGCGTTTAATTTTAAGTTCTTGCATCTCCAGGTGTGTGCGCATTTCCTTGGGTAGGAAGCTGCGATGACAAGCTGGCACCATTTTGTCGTGGAGCTGAGCCACCTTCTTGACTAAAATATTCTCACGAGCCGCCTGCACATCTTGTCGCGGTTGCAAGCGTTTCTGTAAATGGTTAAATAAATCACGTTGCCGCGACTTAAAAATGCTAAAGCACACATTAAAATTCAGACAAATAGACGAGTATGCATGTGTAGATATGCTCGACTTACGATTTGAGTGCGTCCTCGTTGGGCAGATCCGCCGGCGAGCAGCCCAAATTAGTTGCCCAAACTCGAAAAGCATCAATATCTACCACATACGACATATTAATCGCTTGTAATTTCCAAATTTGTACTTGTCGTGGCTTTCTCAAGCGGTGAAATTTATTTTGTTTACTCTTCACTTTTGTCGAGCGCACAAAAAAAGCTACAGTCGCTTCGCAACTTTCAATGATTCGCAGTAGCAGTAGAAAAATATCTTCACTAATTTTTAAACAACAAATTAACCGCTCGACATAAAAAAATTAAATAATATGCAGTGTTGTAAAGTTTACAAGTATTTCAGCAGTTTGTGATGCTGAAGCTTTGCTTCTTACTTTTCATTGTCTTCTTCTTGTAGAATCGAAACGGTTTAATTTAAAATTATACATTGTTATTGTTCTATAACAAGCAAGTTTACAAAAAAATAAAATAATGTTATCTTGTGAAAAAATCATATAATATTATTGCGCTGCGAATAGCTTGCATCATACATTACTCAATCCTTTTTTGTTACGAAAAATTGCAGGGCTGCAGCATCGGCATATCGCCATCTGAGAGTAAATTGATTATCGAAAGCTGCGCCACCTATCGTGGCACACTTGCTTATATTATTTGTTTTTCCTCAAATTATTGATTTTTTTTAAACTTGTGGACTAATAAGTTTAAATAAATTAAATTTTGAATTGTTACTGACTGTAGCCTTCACAATAAATCGAATTGGTTCTAATTCTGTAGGATTTGGTGATAAAATCCTTAAAAGAAATTATGTAATAAATTAATCGCAGTTTTTAAACGGAATTGACGACATTTTGATGTAAGATTTGGTGTTCTAAATTCCGCTTTTAGCAAAATTTACACGGAATTCATTCTGTTTAATTTTGAGCTAATGTTTTCAAGCCGCAATGCAAATATTTAATAAATTTACAACTACGCTGCATCGCAAACAATTATTTTTTCATTCATGTTTCTAGTTTATTTCAATGTTCTTATTTCATACGCTTTAAAGTTTCATATTTTAAATTATTTATTTACTGCTCATACCTCAAAATCAGTAAGCACACATTTCAAGTGGCAACATCCAACTTTTCAAAAAAACAAACGGAATTGAATGGTCTGCTTTTGTTTCGATTATTAGGGTGAAAACACTAGAAAAGACAAGTTTGCAAATCTGATAGCAACATTTTATTTGAAAAATTACGTTAAATTCCAATGAATCAGCTGATCTGAGTTCTCTTATTAGTATGCAAATATTTTTGTAGTTAAATTACGGTTTGACTAGATTAAATTATAAATCTTTTTGAAAAATGAAAAGAAAAATAAAATACTTCAGTAAGCCATATTTATGATATCATTTATCTAAAAAAAAATGTGATTATGCAAAAGACTACTTCGTTATTTACTATATTATTACTTGATACATAAATTTACAAAAGTTAATCTAACATGTGTGTTTGAGGTTCTGTTAGTTTGCTTCACCTTTTTCTGATTATATCAAAATTTGAATCGTGCGCGAAAGAAAATCAACATTTAAACTTTCTTGTTTCGAGTTATTATTTCAACAGGTATATTTCATATGCACTTAGCCTTAAATAATACAAAATACTTATCTAAGTGAAAGAGTGATTACAAAAAGAGTAAGGATAAATTAAGTGAGAAAGAATGAATTAAAATGAGCAAGAATAAACTAAAACTAGAAAGGCAGGGCTATAGTCGGGCGTAACCGACTATAGAAAACCCTGTACCCAATCCAAAACTGAATATATAGTTTTTGTTGCATTAATATTTTGTATTCATTCTGTAAGGATATCTCAAGAAAAAAAATTTTTTTTTTAGCAAATACCCATTTTCGGCTGATCGTTCCTATGGCAGCTATATGTTATAGTAAACCGATATTTATTATATTCGGGAAGATGATTGGATATTACTTAAAATAATTAAATCCAACATTTGGAAACGATATCTTAATAAACAAAAAAGTTTTTCTCAGTAAATGTTGTTTTTCGGCCGATCGTTCCTATGACAGCTATATGATATAGTAAACCGATATTTATTATATTCGGGAATATGATTGGATATTACTTAAAATAATTAAATCCAAAATTTGGTAACGATATCTTAATAAACAAAAAAGTATATAGACTCGCCTTTCGATGCAGATCAATAATATATATACTTTATGGGGTCTGCCACGCCTCCTTCTGCCTGTTACATACATTTGCACAACTTTAATATACCCTAAAATAATAATAAGGGTTAATAGCGTGATACACGTATATTAACGTATATAATAATTATAATGAGCTATTAATCCCTTCAAATATACTATGTCGGCAGCATTTTCAAACGTCCCACTTTGCCTAAATGAGTATCACTTTCTAACAAGATTTTCTTGTACGTCAGTATTGTCAGCTAGTAAAGTTTCTCAATTTGCTAAAGCAAATGTTCACTCGGCCATGCAAAATATAGGCAGGCAAATGCTTTAAGCAAATCAATACAGTCCTTAGGGTTGCGACCATTCTTAAAATTTAACGTCAGTTGATAATAATACAGCAGCACAGCCAACTTCAATCAACAACAAGTGATGATGACGCTGCTCAAGTTGCAGTTCAACGTTGAAATTTCGTCACAAACATTGCAAATTCTGTGACAGCTTCTTCTGAAGGTAAGTAATAAACAACATGTTTTATAATAAAACTGTAACTTTATTCTTCACATATATTAGATGGATTTAAGAAAGCAGTTAACTCTAAATTTCTTAAATAAATATAAAGATGAAGCTTGCTTATTAAAAAGAATTAAGAATGGAGCATCAGTGAGTGAAAAAATCGAACATGCCGCAGCACGAAAAGCCGCGTACGGTCGGCTGGTCGAATATTTAAAAGTTAACGGCGTCGAAGAAGCCACGGAAACATATGTGAGAGAGTACTACTACTTTACCATTTTTTGGTACAGGGTATAATGAGCAAGACAGAATTGGCAATTATAGACGTTAAGATAAATTAGACGAACTGAAGAGAATTTAAGACCATGTTAATCACCCACGCATGGCTGGAGAATATAAACTTAATTAGTTTGGTGCTGCTCCGAACATACTCCCCCCGTTGGAAGGTGTAAGTTTTCAACAGTTTCTATAGGAAGCACTGTTATTTTTTTCTACGGCTTTTTTGATGCATCCATGTGGGGTTCGATTGATGGCTACCCTGGCAAGGCCATCATCACGATGAATTAGATTTTGAACTCGTCCCAAACACCACTTTAGCGGCGGTAGATTATCATCTTTTAGCAATACCATAGCTCCCTCAGCGATGTTACTAGCAGGAGTGCGCCATTTGTTTCTCTCTTGAAGTAGGGTTAGGTATGACGGACTCCACTTATTCCAAAATGTTTGTTTCATCTGTGTAATGCGTTGCCGTCAGCTTAATTGGTTGATGTTAATATCTGAGAGGTTAGGATCGCTTATAGCTACGTACGTCTCCCCTATTAAGAAATGCACTGGTGTAAGTACGTTTCGGTTTGAGTCGGTAGCATCTGATGCACTTATTTAAAACAGCGACAGTTTCGCGTCCTTCAATTGGCCAAAACTGTTGGCGAATTGCTGCTAATAAACTCTGAGGCCCAGCATGCAGCAACTTGCGATGAAGGAAATCGATGAGTGAGTTTGTAAGTGGAAGAAGTCTAAACAACAAAGAAACAAAAGCATCGATAAATGGGTTGAGCGATGTTAGCTTGCTTGACGAGGGTACTTGTTTGTTTTCCTTAAGCGCCTTGTAGTCCGACCCAAAGTGCACTTGCTGAATGTGCCTAACTAGTAGCAGTGTGCTAGCTTGTATGTCGCTGACAGTGATCGGTCCGGATATTTGTGATGCCTTCTTCATTTTAAGCTATGAAAATTTATGAATATATGCGAACACGCGTTGATGCTTGCCGAAAGAATTTTGAAAGTTGCAGTCAAATGTGATATCTTGTTTGACTGTTGTGACCACCGCGTCGCCTTTCCGGAAGATCCATCAGGAATTCTGTATTCTTCGGCGATTGTGAAGGGTTAGCCTGTAAAAATTAAGGTCCATTATACTAAAGCTTGTAATTAAGTAATTCTGTTGGTGTGCAGCCAGGAGAAAGTAAATCCGCAGGATTCATATGCGTAGGCACAAAATGCCAAGTCATGCCAGCAGTAAGTGAATGAATTTGCGAAGCATGGTTAGAGATGAATACATTAAAATTTGCAGGAGTTGCTTACAACCAGGAGAGAATCACCATTGAATCGGACCAGCAATGAAACGTGCAGGAAAGTTCTGTAGATTCAGCAATACTTGAAACTAAATCTTCTAGGAGTAATGGTGCAGATAACTCAAGTTTAGGAATAATCAGTGTTTTTAGTAGTGCAACTCTTGACTTTGCGCAGAGCAGGTGGGTTTTAATTGTACCTTGCATTTCATCTCTAATGTAAATGCATGATCCATATGCAACCATGCTTGCATCGCAGAATGCGTGTACTTGAATGGCAGCATTTGGAGCAAGTATATAACAGGGAAATTTCAAATTGGACACAATGAATAATTGATCACACAAATTCAACTATGTAGACTGCAAAACTTGTGGTAGACATTCGTCCCACTATAATTTTTCTTTCCATGAAGCTTATTATAATTTTATCATTATAAAATCTAGCCATTGAAGCAAGTATGGTTCGTCAGTAGTCGGGTCCCAGATAAGACCGAGCGTTTTTATTACATCAGTGCCGTCATGGGATTCAATCAGTGGCTCACGATTCTTTTCGACTTCATCACAGAGTGCTTCAGTATAATTCGAATAATGCCAGAAATTATATTGTTGACATAGAAATCCCTGCGCACGATCTTAGGGCCAAGTTGAAATGATGATTCCTCATCCATTGATAACTGATGCATAGCCCGAATGGCTAGGAATGCAGCTGGCCTGGTCCCGTAAGTGACAGTCTCAAGTTTGTAAACTTTAATTTCATCTAGCGGGCTATCACGCCAAAGAAAATGTTGAAGTTGATCATCTGGGCTTCTCATCCGCACATATATCACCGCATTTTACATATATCACCGCATAAGGCGACTTTGAAAAATCGGAAACGGAGTAGCGTGAAAAAAGTTTTTGTTGAATGGTTTGTCCTGTTAATAAGCAGTCACTAAGAGAGAAGCCTGATGAGGATTTTGCTGACCCATCGAACACTACATGAAGCTTAGTCGTAGTGTTATTCTCTTTACGAACGCAGTGATGGGGCAGAAAGTATACCGGAGTGTCATCTTGCAATTTTGCTAAAGACATGTGGCCAAGATCCATGTATTCTTTCATAAATGCTAAGTATTGTAATTAAGCTTGCTCGTCAGCATGAACCTTTTTTCAAATGATTTGATTCTTCGTAGGGCGCAAATATATGACTCGCCAAGCGAATTGAATTTAATTTTTGGTGGCAATCGAACCAAATATTCTCCAGAAGATGATAGGACGAAATTTTGCATAAAATGCTGCTCGCAAAGAACGTCATCGTCAGTTACGGTATGAGTTGTAGAAAAACAGTTTTTAATTTCCCAGAAGCGTTTAACGATGTTTGTAAGGGAGACGTCCGTCAACTGATGTTCACATGATTTGTTACAAACTGCTAGAGCTGTCGACCGATTTTGTGTAGCGATGCTACCAGAGACGATCCAGCCCAATCTAGTTTCTTGAAGCGTTGGTAAGGTTTCTGATAACCTAACTTGGTCAACACACATCAGATTGAAAAATAGACTAGCGCCGATCAAAAGATCAATGTGCTGCGACTTAAAAAACAACGGGTCTGCTAAACTTATGTTTTAGGGTATATCCCAGCCTTTAATATTTATGTCAAAATTAGTTTGATAATTAGTAATGCTTTTTGTTACAAGTGCCGTGAATGATGTTGTATAACTACTGTCCTGTGATTTGACGAAAATGTCAACACATTTGTCGTTTGAGATACTGGACTCTTGTGGTGTATATATAGGGTGATTTTTTAAGAGTTAAGTTTTTCAGGTTGGCAGCACTGGTTAGTAATGGCCTTCAAACGTCATCTGTCAAAGTCAAAAGTTTTTAGTAAACTCTGCCATTTAATCATGGAAAGACTTACAAACGAGCAACGATTGCAAATTATTGAAATTTATTATCAAAATTCGTGATCTGTGAAAATCCGCTGTTTTATCGAAAAATTGTGTTCAGCGATGAGGCTCATTTTTGGCTCAACGGATACGTAAATAAGCATAACTGTTGCATCTGAAGTGATGATCAACCACATGCCATACAAGAATTACCGTTGCATCCCGAAAAAACGACAGTTTGGTGTGGTTTATGGGTTGGTGTCATCATCGGTCCATTTTTCTTCAAAGACGACCGTGGAAGAAACATTGTCGTCAACGGTGAACGCAAAATTGGATCTTCCGAATGGACCATTTGAAACTGAGCCGAGGACAACATTTATATGAAGTTGTCTTTAAAACGTAAATGGCAAAGGCTTATTTATCGATACAATAAAAATTTTCAATATTTTAAGCAAATTTGAGTGTTTTATTCGATTTTTAAGAAAACTATGCTTAAAAAATCACCCTGGTAAGTCTAATAGTAAGTTCTAGATTTAGTAACATTAATTTAAGTTTAATATTACGCTACATTTATATATAAATACCAAGTAAGAATGTTCAACAATTAATTAATAAAGCACTGATGTAAGAAGCATAAACATCTATCATTACACTCTCCTATACCAGATATTATGACAGGCGAGGTGCGAGAGCGAAACTGAAGTAAGTTTGCAAAACGTGATGTAACAAAATTTAATTGAGATGCCGACTCTAGGATGACGCGACAGGGTGCAAATGAACTTATATATATTATAGCTGTTGCTAGCAACACACATTCATTCGAGGCAATTTTGGAAGTTTTATGTCGGGGGTGAGATGTAACTGAAGAGATAAGTGTAGATTGTGATGGTTTAAAATTAACAAATGAACTTGAAGAATTTTACGAAACCTTAATTCCCAGATTTGAATCTATATACAGCAATGTATGATGTTTTCTTTGACACTGCTTGCAGTTGCCAGATATGCAGTCTGGTTCCTTGTGACCTTTATGAAAACAATTCGTGCACAAATTGGAAATTTTTGCCTCCTTATATCGTAACGTGGGCGGAAGATTTAAAAATCGAGAGCACTTATAAACCGAATGTCCAAGAATGATGCCATACTTGACCATGTTGGCAGTGTGTGTGTAGCCAGGTTCTCCTCCCATTTCTCCAGTGATTACTTGTCTAGTAGTGACGATGTCAGGTGTATGAGCAGACCTTTGCGTTGTGGTGTAGCCAAAGTGTGTAAGGCTCTTAAGTGACCATTCAATTTATCACTTAATCTGCGTAATCCATTTGGGCCGCTCTTCTCGACACCTTCTAAATTAAAAATTGACCTAATGTGTGCCTGAAAATGAATGAGCTTATTAAGTGCTTATTAAGCGCTTTACTAAAATTTCTAAGGCTTTGTCATAGTTTTCTTCGCTTGTTTCAAGCGAGCGAACGGTTTCCAGCGATGTATCCTGAAGGCTAATGTCAAGCCTTTGAAGATTTTGTGTCAAAACTATTTTTTGTGAATTCTACATATTTTAATCTTCCTGCCAACTCAGCTTCGTCAAACTTGTTGAGCTGTTCTGGCGTTAAAAAAGTGTTAAATGCCTCCAGCTGACGAGCCATCATCCGAATATCACGACAAAAGGAATTAAAAATAAAGTTAATAACCGCAACTGTTTCTCATAAGAACCAGAATAATAACATAAATGCGTTTATTTTAAAACGATTGTATATTAAACTAGCTGACCCGGCAGACGTTGTTCTGCGCTTTTCCGTTTTTATACCCTGTACCAAAAAATGGTAAAGGTTATATTAAAGTTGTGCAAATGTATGTACAAGGCAGAAGGAGGCGTGGCAGACCCCATAAAGTATATATATTCTTGATCAGCATCGAAAGGCGAGTCGATCTAGCCATGTCCGTCTGTCCGTCTGTCTGTCCGTCTGTATGAACAAACGGAGCTCGGAAACGGTAAGACCTACAATCACCAAATTTTCCACGGAGACTCTCCCAATCCATAGGCATAACGAGTTTATTTTTTTTTTTCGATATTCGATCTATAACATATAGCTGCCATTGGAACGATCGGGTGAAAACCCACATTTAGTAACAAAAACCCTTTTGTTTTTCAAGATATCTCTACCAAATTTTGGATTTAACAGTTTTAGCTAATGCCCAATTACATATCTCAATATATTATATATCGGTTTACTATATCATATAGCTGTCATAGGAACAATCGGCCGAAAAACA
>JBAMBQ010002413.1:0-10834 GCA_037044495.1 Stegana nigrithorax
AGGCGCTCAAATTTGATATTAAAATAAGCGATAGCTGCTATACTATGATTTAGGTTTTAACAAGTTTCTACTTAAAACTAAGTAAGATGAAAAAAAACATAAGCATAACCGATTCAGTGTAAATTTACAATTTAGTTAATAGAAATTTGGATTAAAATAGTTATAAAATTTTTTATCTAAATAAAAACGTTTAATTTTTTAAAACTTAAATTTCAAATAATTTTCAATTTTCATAATATATAAAAATGGATTTAATCATTTTTCAGCATAAAACCGTAAGTATGATAAAACCATGAGTAGGCTGTGGCACCACGATAAGACCGCTCAAGGTCTTACTTTAAGTCTTGCTTTCGTCAGTTTCTTTCTAAAAAATAAAACACATAATCATTTTTCAGCTTACACAAAAACCAAAATCAACCAACACTCATTCAACACCATTTACAGCGAAGACATCAAGCACCACCGCCACCGCCGACTGTTGTGTTGTTCACATCACGAATGCCAGCATAGTTGCTGCGTGTGAAAGTGCTTATTTAACAACGTTAACTTATACACTAAGAGCAAATGAACTATTGAGAATGTAATAAGCAATACAAATAAGCATAAGCTTTGAAAAATGCCTATATTTTAGAAGGAATCCCACCCGACTTGGCAAACAAATTCGTTATAAAAGCAGTAATTGACTCAATGATTCGAAATTGTAAACAAGAACGAGTAAAACTCATAATGAAGCAGGCTCATTCCATACAATGAAGGAAGCAATAGCCAAGTTCATGAAATCCTACGCATCCGCAATCGGAGAACAAAATACTGTTCCAAAATATACGCTGAGAAACAACCGAAAATATCTAAGCAACATCGTAGATAATAATAGCTCTCAAGGGCATGAATACGACAAAACCCCCAGGATATGCGCATCGAAAGTCTCCGTAACTGTGCCCAAGCATGTGGCCGTAACAACAAATAATCCTGCATAAGCCACAATATGCCCTACACCTACCGGAACATCCACTGAAGCACACTCATCAGCAAATAGTTCGGGTAACGTTAGTAATAATGAACCAATCATTGTGGCAGATCCAAAAACCAAAAAATGCCAACTTCATCAACTAACTAATAAAGAACGAGCACAGAAGAAAAAGCCTAAAAACAATATCGTCACACAAACTTCACGTTTTTTTTTTTTTTAATTCTATGCTTTATTAACATTAACTTACATAGAAACCAAATAAAACAAAACATTACATATTGTACCTAGTAGACTTGCACTAATAAACAATTTTCGTACGAATAGGAGATTTAATTGATTAAGTCACAGGGCTTAGTGAGCTCAAACACCTCAAAGTGAATAAAGTTTTCGTTTACCGCACTATAACTCGTTACAATAATACTGGTAGCATCGCAAAACGTCATGGAGGTGGTCGTCAAAAGACTGCGACGTCCCGTGAGATGGTTCAAAAAGTGAAGAAGCGACTTGAGCGAAATCCCCGACGAAGTGCCAATCAAATGGCAAAAGAACTGAAAGTATCCGACCGTAGCATCCGCCGCATACTGAAAAATGATCTCAAGGTCAAGCCTTACAAGATCCAAAAGGCACATGATCTCACACCGAAGCAGCAACAAGTTAGACTTGAGAGAGCAAAGGAGTTGCTTCGCTTGGCCGAAAGCGGTCAATTTCCGAATATTGTGTTTTCTGGCGAGAAAATTTTTCCAATTGAGCAATTCGTAAACTCTCAAAACGATAGGGTTTACTTAAGCAACCGTTCATACGAGAATTTAAGTCATCGATTGGCCACTAGGAGGCAGCACCCACCACAGATAATGGTTTGGGCCGCTGTAACCGCAGATGGGCGCTCTCCAATCGTTTTCATCGAGCCTGGCGTCAAGGTAAATGCAAAATATTATCGAGAAAGTATTCTGGAGGTTGCTTTGAAGCCGTGGGCAGACAAACATTTCGGTGGCAGACCATGGACGTTTCAACAGGACTCGGCACCGTCTCACAAAGCTCGAGTGAACCAAGAATGGCTGAAAAACAACGTTTCGAACTTCATAACGTCCACACAATGGCTCTCAAATTCACCAGACGCGAATCCAATGGATTATTCTCTTTGGGCCATTTTGGAGAGCAAGGTTCGAACTAAAAGATACATCAGTCTCGAGGCGCTAAAGAAAGCCATCGTCCGCGAGTGGGCCAAAATACCTGCAAGTCACATTCGGGCAGCTTGCGATTCGTTTTTGGACCGTCTCAAGGCCATAGTCAAGGAAAAAGGTGGTCATATCGAGCAAAAGTAAATTGATTCTTAATTTTGTATTATTTTTACACATTTTGTACTTTGAATTGAATAAAAGTAATTTTCCAAACTGAATTTATGGGCTTTCCAATTGGTTACACTTCGAGTGCCGGACCCTGTAGTTCGCCTTAGGCGACGTATTAACACCTCTGTATGGATCAGTCTCGAAGCTTCAGTGTTCACGTCCACTGCGAGTCTATAATTGTGTGACTTTGCCACTATTTTAATTTCTTCAGCCACCATATTGATCCCAAGATCTCTAAGAAGATCGCTGTTGCGTATATACCAAGGAGCATCAACAACATTTCGCAGCACTGTGTTTTGGAATCGTTGAATTATATCAACATTGCTGCTGGACGTACAGCCCCAGAGTTGAGCCCCATACAACCAGACTGGCCGTAGTACTTGTTTGTAAACCATTATCTTGTTAGTAATTGATAGCGTAGAGCGTCTGCCGATTAGCCATTTCATAGATTTGAATTTTAGATCCAGCTCTTTTCTTTTTTTAATGACATGTTCTTTCCAACGAAGCTTGGCATCTAACATCATGCATAAATACTTGGCTGAATTAGCATGTGGTATTTGTATGCCATCAATGTATAATCGAATGTAACGAATATTTTTATTTGTAAAATCAATGTGAATCGATTTAGTGTTATTTAACTTGATTTTCCATGTTGCGGTCCACAAGGCTATTTTGTTGATTGCTGCTTGCAGATTTCGTGTAGACTCTTCTTATTTCTGCCTACAGCTAGTAACGCAGTGTCGTCATGTGGCATGTGCAAATGTGGCGATTTTTACGTTTTCTGTTGATGGTATGTCGTGGGTGTACAACAGGTACAATATCGGCCCAAGTATACTTCCCTGCGGAACACCAGCTGTGATTGGCTTGATGTCTGAGTAGATGTCGCCCACCTTCACTCGAAAATTGCGATTACTTAGGTACGACCTATATATTATGTAGTACTCTGTCGGGAGGAGCCGATTTATTTTGGACAGTAAGCCGTCGTGCCAAACTTTATCGAATGCCTGAGAAACGTCTAGGAAGACAGCTGAGCATACCGATTTTCGTTCTAATGAGTCTTCGATATAGCTAGTGATTCGATGAACCCGATCCACCGTAGAGTGCTTAGCTCTGAAACCAAATTGGTGATTGGGCACAATGCCTTTTTCTGTGGTTATGAGTAGAAGACGCTTGATCAAAATAAGTTCAACAATTTTAGACAACATTGGTAGCAGCGAAATTGGACGATACGATGGTTAATAAGCGGTCATCGCACTTA
Source organism: Stegana nigrithorax (assembly GCA_037044495.1). Taxonomy (NCBI): domain Eukaryota; kingdom Metazoa; phylum Arthropoda; class Insecta; order Diptera; family Drosophilidae; genus Stegana; species Stegana nigrithorax. The sequence continues at coordinate 3,575 of JBAMBQ010002413.1, forward strand.
GCGATCGTTGTACTCAGCCTTCTGCTGAGACAGCAGTGTCATATGTCCGCTATGCATTGGTTCATGCATAACATATGACACCGCATAACCGCCTAACCCAGTTAAGCTTAAGTACATAAGAATATACATATGTAAACGACGCTCGCGTCGTTAGCTTAGCAGCAACGCTGCATAAGTTCAATAAATCATTAATAAAAGTAAACTCGAACAACACGGTGTTTTTGATAATACAAAACGGAACTTAACATAACAGAGAAGGAAGAAACTAAATATTGAAAAACAAAAAATAAATAATATATATCAATGAAAATTACTTATTATTTAAAAAATAATAAAAATGAGCTTTCCCGCAACGTCTACTGAACCCGAGAACAAACTCCTTGAAGACATCAACCCTATTCACTGCACCAAGCTGAGCTCATGGAAACTCGTGGCTCAGGCTGCTTTTATTAAAATTAAAAAAATTATGTATTTGAAGTAGACTGATATATTCCATCTTCTTTTAACACATATATTACATTGCACAAATTTGCTAATACACGCACATTAAAAGCAAAAGCAAACGAAATGATACAAGACCAACAAAAACAAAAACAACCACAGAGCGAGCAGACAAAAAAACAATGCAACGAAGTTAGATAAATTGCAACAAGTTAAGAGCGAGCAGCAATATATTCTTCGGCAGTAATTTTTTATTGATGTGTAATAGATCGTTGCTTTGCTTAGCTGCTACTCATAGGGGTAGAAACATTAAAATACTCCGAGAAAGACTTTATATGAATGTTGTGTCTTCATTGTGACAGTACGCCAGTAATATGAGTAAACACTTATATATTTATTAGTAATGATTTCTAAAATTTTTATCGCCGATGATGTACTTCTATGCACCGGTGAAAAAAGAGAGCAATAGTGAATTGCTTTGTTTCTTTCCTACTTCATGTACATTATTCATACTAAAGATATATGGGTGATATGAGGCGTCGTCATTGACCACTGAATTGAATTTTAGTGAAATGAACAGTAAGGCCTATAACATTTTTACTCACATATATGTGAAAATGGTATTATTTTAAGGTATTCTACAATCGAGACTATCCTGTACAACATATCCGTTGTTGAATACAACACATTTTTAACATTTAATAATGTTTATAAGCTGGACTATTTGCTGAAATCATTTTTTTTTTTCCCCAGTATTTTCAACCAAAATTTTTACGCGAAATTGTGAAAAAATAATTCCTAGCACGTTTTACGCAACGTATTGCCAGCATGTGATGAAGCACAATCGGTAAAGCGACGGCGAAAGTTTTTTATTTATTTCTACATACTGCCTGTTCGGTGGTTCAAAAGCTACTTTCGGAAAGAATTTCTTTTTTATTTTGTAACTTTTTAATAATATTCTCTATTTTAATTTATTTACTTATTAGTGTATATTCTTTTATAAAGATTTTATACCCTGTACCAAAAAATGGTAAAGCGTATATTAAAGTTGTGCAAATGTATGTAACGGACAGAAGGAGGCGTTCTTGATCAGCATCGAAAGGCGAGTCAATCTAGCCACGTCCGTCTGTCTGTATGAACGCACGGTTCTCGGAAACGATAAGACCTACAACCACCAAATTTTGTATGAAGACTCGCCCAATACATAGGCATAACAAGTTTGTTTTTTTTTTTTTTTGATATTCGACCTATAACATATAGCTGCCTTAGGAATGATTGGCAGAAAACCCACATTTAGTAACCAAAATATTTTTCAAGATATCCTTCCCAAATTTTGGATTTAATAGTTTTAACCAATGTCCAATCACTTGTCTAAATATCATGTATATTGGCTTGCTATATCATATAGCTGCCATAGGAACGATCGGCCAAAAAACAACATTTACTGAGAAAAACTTTTTTGTTTATTTCCAAAGTTATCGTTACCAAATTTTGGATTTGACAATTTTAGGCAATATCAAATCATACTTCTAAATATAAAAAAATCGGATTACTATTACATATAGCTGCCATACGAACGATCAGCCGAAAAATGACTTTTTCTAAAAAAAAAAATTTTGTCTTTTTTTTATTTTAGCCTTTTTAGTTTTTTTTTTAATAATGTCTTTAAGCTGGAGTATTGACTGAAATCTGTTTTGCATCAGTATTTTCGACGTAAAGCGACGAGGAAAGTTTTTTTTATTTCTACACACTGCCTGTTCGTTGGTTCGAAAACTATTGTCGGAAAGAATTTTTTTTTTTATATTTTTTAATAATATTTCTTATTTTAATTTATTTACTATTGTATATATTCTCTTATAATTTTTTTTTTTAAATGTGCTTGAAAATGCTTGAACGCGACCAGAGAATGTGTATACTAAGAAGGCGCATCTCATACAAACTGCTTGCCAAATTGAAGTTACAAAATCAGACAGCGGCGGGGAGCGTGTGTTTGTGTTTTGTTTCTTTGCTATGCATGTGCGGCTCGCACTCATGCTTTGATGACAATTGCTTGTCTTTATTTTGATCTTAGTTTTAATTTTTTTATGTATGCGCTTTTGATGTGATTTCAAATGATATTGTTTGCCTTTCTCTGCCTATTCATATGCTGCTCGCAATAATACCTAGTGTGAGATTTGTCTATTTTAGGGTAGATTTTTGATATTTGATAAGTTATGAATGAATTTGCATTATTTAATATGTAATTAATTTCTAATAATTGCGCATGTTTATATTATTGCACGATATTTTTAATTATAATTAAATAATTATTATTCATATAAATTACTACAATTATATGGAAATCCTTAGATTTCCATATTTCTCCATTTATATTGCTCAATTTATTTAATGCAGGCACCTGTCAAAGATCGAAATAAATAATCCACCATATATTCATATTTGGCATAGCCGGTATAAATTGTCTTCATTTCATATTTTGCGCCATCCACTACAATCGGAACGATCTGGTGTTTCGATGATCGTCAGTTCAATTGAATGCATGGCAAATTTTTGTTTTATATGAACTGAATAATATAACCATTGTTCAATAAATGTGTTTTACACGCAATAATTTTCAGCAGTAATGCGTAATTACTGCAAAATATTCTAATTGGCTTTGACTTTTTTCATGCACACAGCCAAAGCGGGAAGAAGCAGCTTTGAGAAAATATATGCCCGTAACAATAAAGAAGCAGAGCCAATATTTTATAAAAAGCGAGAAAAATAAAAAAAACTAGTCAACTGAAACTTCAAAAATCATGATAATTTCGCTTATTAGTGTGTGTGTATACACATACTGCAGGTGTTGCTGTTCAAATGGATACATAAATTCAATTCGACTGTCTTTTTATACCAGGCACGCATGAAAAGCAGAATGAAATGCTTAGGACAACAAAGAAGAAGCAGCAACACAAAGCAAAAAATATATTTTGTAGACGTAGAAATAGTCAAAACTTCAAAATCATGACAAATCATTTTCTGCACGCACACACAAACTCATGTATTTCAGATGGAACCATCGACTAGCGACATTTCATACCAGGCGCTCATAAAATGTAGCAAGCAAAGGAATTGTCTGCAGCAAGAAATTTGCGCATATACCAAATTCAACAACAACAACATTCTTGGATTGCCAAAAACAATGGCAATCGCGACACACATGACAACTAGAAAAAAATGACCAACAACAAATATGCGCAATCGGCTAGCTCAACTACTACAATCAAAAAAATCACACACACATGCAACTACAATCAAAAACGAAAAAAATATACCAGTAGACTGGTAGCGAGTACCTGCGCTCCACGCAGTTACATTGTAACATAGTTTTATGTTTATATTTTAAATTTAATTTTTTAATTTTATTAAAGCTTTAAGTTCAATATTATTTTTATGAAAGTTAACTATGTACGAGTTAATAAAGCAAGGCTGGGCAACCCTTAGGAGTACTAATGAAGTTAAATTAAACAAAGGAAAATAGATTGGATTACAATTGTACATTTTCACATATTTGTGAATTACAAATGTTGCAGGCTTTACTGTCAATTTCGCTCACATTCTATTCTGTGCTCAAAGACAAAACTTCATATCAACATGCGGCACAAAACGTCCGTAACACCAACAACGACAATTAGTTGTTGTAATTGAACGTTTTTTCATAGCAATAGCAAACAGTAAGCATTCAAAACGTTCGTAACAACAACAATGACAATTAGTTGTTGTAACTGAACGTTTTTTTCATAGCAATAGCAAACAGTAAGCATTCAAATCGTTCGTAACAACAACAACGACAATTAGTTGTTGTAATTGAACGATTTTTCATAGCAGGCGATCGACAAGCACAGACGAACGTATGCACACTCAGCGACTGAGAGTCGGAGAACGTATTAAACAACGACCGTCGGGCTTGGTTGCTTGCTGCCGACTGAGCGCACTACGCATGCATGTAAATTTCACAATGCAAAAATGCTGCCGAATGAACTTCGGCCTTGTTTTCAACACGAACTATATTACTTCGTTCTTTACAAGTTGCTTGGTTTGTCAACGGCAGAGAGTCGGCAGAGTTTTGTTTTATAGTTTTGTATGGTGACGGTGACGAGTGACGGTGACGGTGACTCAGCAAATTTGTACTGAACACCCTCGTCACCGAGAGGATAGACATAAAACTATGTCAAAAAAAATATATGCCATATCACGGTAGAGTCCTGGTCTCACGCCATCTTACGGAAGGGTCCTGGCGACAGTACCCAGGTGCAAATTTTTTCAACGGGGTCATGCGTGTTCTTATTATATATATTCTCTGACGCGACACACAGGCAAGCCAACTGCCAGCAGCTGCCGGCAATTAAGTCACAATTCGTGAAATGCAATGCACAAATAAAATTAATTAATTTAAATAAAACAAAAATTGTGTTTAATAACAAATGTTATGCATGTGAATATTAGTGCATCGTCAAAATTTCATAAGTCAGACAAAAAACAAACGCAAGTTTTCTATGACATCATACATACAATATGGCGGCGCTCTAATTAGAACGCCACCTAACGATAATAAGAGTGGTCCGATTTCTGCAACACCTTGGCGTCACCTTCTATTTATTATTTGTGGTAATGTTTTTTGCATGGAATATCAAGGAAACGGCTATATTAGTTACATTAGCTGTATAATGTAATGTAATGATTAAAACACGTCAAGTAATTAATTACTACTTTTATTAGCGTAATGTAATTTTGCCAAAGGGTGTTAATCCGGCAAGTGGAGAAATGCCTGTTTTTACATCGAGCTTAAGCTACGCTATTTATATTTATTCTAACATTGTTATTAGGGAAGATGTGTCATGCATGCACTTTATGCTCATTATCATTAATGCAGGCTTTCGGATGATCGCTGCTTTTTAGTGCACTGTTTGTTTACATTTGTACAATGGAATGTTCAAGGTAAACGAATCTGCAAATATAGGGCATGCATGCTACAGTAATTAAAATTTTAACAAGGCATCAATTAGAATTTGATATTGCAATTTGTTTTTGTAGGTAACCTTTTTGACACTAAGCAGCTAATCGTTACCAGGGCTGGGTAGTTAGTTAGTACTTAAATTAGAAAATTTATGAATTTGGTTCTTCATTTTATGTTATCAGGCATTATTATGTTCCGTATTTAAAATATCTGTTAAAAATAAAATTTTTATTTCAAATTAAAAATTTATTATTAAATTAAAGCAGTCAACTTTATTTAAAAATACTTTGAATACGCATTGTTTTAAAAAATTTTTTTGTGAAAACGACCAAAAATTATAACACATTATTGACAAAATTTCGGCCTGAAATTTCCTTTACACTTTTAAACAATACACTATCAAAGAAGAAGAAAACTAAATGTATATTTATAAAGGGTGATTATTTAAGCGTAGTTTTTTTAATAATCAAATGAAACACTCAAATTTGCATAAAATATTCAAAATTTTTATTATATCGATAATTACGCCTTGGCCATTTACGTTTCAAAGACAACTTCATGTAAATGTTGTCCGTGGCTCCGTTTCAAATTGTCCATTCGGAAGGTCCAATTTTGTGTCACTTTTTCGAGTATTTCGGCCTGTATTCCACGAATTACGCGTGTTATGTTATCCTGTAAGGCTTTAATCGTGTTCGGCTTGTCCACATAGACTAACGACTTTACATAACCCCACAAGAAATAATCAAGAGGCGTAAAATCGCATGATCTTGGGGGCCATTTCGAGAGATAAGCTGCTCACCAAATTCATCCTTCCACATTTCCATTGTTTCACGAGCTGTGTGACATCTGGCACCGTCTTGATGAAACCACATGTCAACCAAGTTCAACTCAGCCAACTGGGGCAAAAAAAAGTCGCGTATCATGGCTCGATATCGTTCGCTATTGACGGTAACGTTTCTTCCACGGTCGTCTTTGACGAAAAATGGACCGATGATGCCACCAGCCCATAAACCACACCAAACTGTCGTTTTTTCCGGATTCATCGGTAATTCTTGTATAGCATGTGGCTGTTCAGCACTCCAGATGCGACAGTTTTGCTTATTTCCGTATTCGTTGAGTCAGAAATGAGCCTGATGATTATGACGACCATAATATGGTCGTATTAAACGGTGCACATTTTTCACAGAATTGTGATAATAAATTTCAATAATTTGTAATCGTTGCTCATTTGTAAGTCTTTCCATGATTAAATGGCAGAGTATACTGAAAACTTCTCTCTTTGACAGAGGACGTTTAGACGCCATTAATAACCAATCGTCAACCTGAAAAACTTAACTCTTAAAAAATCACCCTATATATCTTTTAGACAAAATGATCTGATGTGCTTTACCCCAAACGAAGCTATACTGTTTTAATTTTTAGGTCTTGAAATTAACTCGTAGCGTTTTTTTTTATTAAAATAAATGATAAATTTCAGGCAAGACACGAATACCTCGTTCGAAAAACTCCTTGTCTTTTGATGAAACCCATAAATCGACCCAAATTTGGCAATCTTCGTACTTCTGGTCAGTCAGGCCATGAGCCATCGATCGGAATAGGTGGTAATCTGAAGGTGCAATGTCTGGAGAGTACGGGGGGTGAGGTAGAACGTCCCATTTCAGCGTCTCCAAATACTTTTTAACCGGTTTTGCGACGTGTGGCCGAGCATTGTCGTGCAGCAAAATAACTTTGTCATGTCTTTCGATGTATTCCGACCGTTTTTCTTTTAATGCACGGCTCAAACGTATCAACTGCAGTCGGTAGCGATCCCCAGTTATGGTTTC
>JBAMBQ010002414.1:0-21042 GCA_037044495.1 Stegana nigrithorax
ATTTTTGAGGTTATACGTACTCAGAACGTTTTGTCATACGAGCGCTATTTGTGTTGTTTTCAGTAACTTAAAAGATTGATCTCGCCCAAAAAATGGAATTAAATCGTGAAAATTTTCGTGCGATTATTTTTTACAACTTTCGACGTGGATTAACTCAACAACAGTTAATCGATGAACTTAATTCAATTTTTGGCGATGAAGCTCCATCATGGACCAGTGTTTATCGATGGTATGGTGAATTCAACCGAGGTCGTAGTTCACTCCAAGACGAATTTCGTGAAAGTCGTCCAAAATCAGTTGTTGATCCGGAAACCATTGATGCTGTGCGCCAACTGATATTGCAAGATCGTCATGTGACCTATCGTAAGATTGAGACAACCTTAGGCATTAGTGGGACCAGCATACATTCAATATTGCATGAACATTTGACCGTCAAAAAAATTTGTTCGCGTTGGATCCCACATAATTTGTCAATCGCTCAAAAAAAGGCTCGTGTCGATTGGTCGAAAGAAATGCTCCAAAAATACAATCGCGGTGCTTCGAAACACGTCTATTACATCGTGTCAGGTGATGAATCGTGGATTTACGCGTATGAGCCCGAAAATAAACAGCAGTCGACTGTATGGGTGTTTCAAAATGAGCCAAATCCAACAAAAGTTGCTCGCGCACGAAGCACTTCTAAGCAAATGGTCGCCTGTTTTTTCGGAAAAACTGGACATGTCCCAACCGTACCACTAGAACAACGCAGAACAGTCATCGGCTCAAACAACTGCATTTTTGAGCACTCAAAACATCGATTTGATGAGTCATCCGCCGTATAGTCCTGACTTGGCACCGAATGACTTCTTTTTATTCCCGTACGTAAAAAATAAAATGAGAGGTCAACGTTTTTCGACACCTGAAGAAGCGGTTGATGCGTTCAGAATGCATGTTTTGGAGATACCTCAATCAGAGTGGCAAAAGTGCTTCGACAATTGGTTCAAACGCATGCAAAAGTGTATAGATCTTAATGGGGAATATTTTGAAAAACAATAAAGCTATTTTCGATGATTAATATTTATTATTGTTCTCTAATCCCGAAATATAAAAGGCACCCCTCGTAGTTCAAAATTAACTATGATTTCACTGTAGAGTATTTTAAGGGTAAAAATAATTACGTTACAGATGCGTTATCACGAATAATCATCAATGATTTAAAAAACATAAACAATACAGTCTTGAAAGTCACTACAAGACAACAAAGTAGTGTAACGTATGTATGTGCAACAATATTATTTTAATAAATACCGTTCCCACACTTTGTGCGGACGATGACTTTAACGTAACTTGATTTCTAAATTGAAGGCTAAGCTAATACACACGGTGAAGACGCATCCGCTTAACAGCTTATGCGCGAGCATTTCAAATATGCTGCGCTTGCAACTTTCTGTACAAGCAGAAGCTTGCACATACATTCGCCACGATATACATAAGCTATACATAAGAACTTTGTATGCGGCTCTCTCAAACAGAGCCATAGAATAAGTAATTTTCATAAGTACAAAACATTGAAAAGAGACGTCTCGATCAATAAAGTAAGACCCGCATTCGTGCGGAATAATTTCATCTCGGTGTAAAAAATATATTTAATAACAGTAGACAAAATAATTCCTGCGCAGGAAATGGTAAAAATACCAATAAAAATATTGAACAAGACATTTTGCCAAGGCAAAATCTTGAAAATGCTTCTAAGCCCAACGTATATGAAGTCATCAAGAATGACGAAATACGAAAAGTAGTGACCTTGCGAATAACAAATGAGATATGTTTAATAAAACATGGTAAGAAAGTTATAGCAAGATTTGAGATTAGCGATCTTTATACTAATGGAACTCTTGACTTAGGTCAGTTCTTCCAAAGGCTTGAATCAAAAGCCGGTATAATTGGAATCAGCCAACTCAAGGTGGCACCGAGCGAAAAGATCTTTGAAAACATTTCAATAGATGCTTTTAAAAATATGGGCAACAAATATTTACAGAAAATTAGAGTAGCGCTACTCAAGCCGGTGACCGTAATAATAAATAATGAAGAAAAAGAAGCAATATTGTCTACATTCCATGATGATCCAATTCAAGGTGGTCATACAGGCATTTCAAAAACGCTAGCGAAAATTAAACGACATTACTACTGGAAAAGTATGACAAAACATATAACCAAGTACGTACGTAATTGTCAAAAATGCCAAAAGTCAAAAATTACAAAACACACAAAGACACCACTAACGTTAACAGAAACACCAACACAATCCTTCGATACGGTAATAGTTGACACAATAGGTCCATTACCAAAATCTGAAACTGGAAATGAATACGCAGTTACACTTATATGTGACTTAACAAAATATCTCGTAGCCATTCCAGTGCCAAATAAAAGTGCGAATACAATAGCAAAGGCAATATTCGAATTTTTTATTCTTAAGTACGGTCCAATGAAGACGTTCATTACGGACATGGGAACAGAATATAAAAACTCAATAATTAGCGACTTGTGCAAATATCTGAAAATAAATAATATAACGTCTACAGCACACCACCACCAAACACTGGGAACTGTTGAACGAAGTCACAGAACCCTAAATGAATACATACGCTCATACATATCAGTTAATAAAACTGATTGGGACGTATGGCTACAATATTTCGTTTATTGTTTCAACACAACTCCATCTATGGCACATAACTATTGTCCATATGAGTTAGTGTTTGCTAAAACAGCAAATTTACCAATACACTTTAATAGCATAGATAGAATAGATCCCCTATATAACGTAGATGATTATGCTAAGGAATCTAAGTTCAGACTAGAACAAGCTTACAAAAGAGCAAGAATGATGCTAGACGAGCATAAACGTAGGAATAAGACATATTATGATAAGAACATACTAGATTTTAAATTAAACATAGGAGATAAGGTATTATTAAAAAATGAAACAGGTCATAAATTAGATGACAGATATATAGGACCATACGTAGTAGTAAAAATTGACGATAAAGACAATATAAAGATATAAGAAAGATATAAGAAAAAAAAATAAAAAAAATAAGAAAAAATAATAAAAGTACATAAGAATTGGTTAAAACAACTTTGTTCATAACATATAAATCAAAAAAAAAACCTAATAATTAAATGGTCTGATAACTACACATTCTACATCTAACCACAAATTTTCTTTTCAAAAATTTCAAAAACGCTCAAAAACGATAAAAAAAAAGTTTTTTATGACAACACAGACACACAACACCCAACATATACACAACATATTTTATAAAATATTTTTTTATGATATATCAAAAAAATAAGGTATAATTTGCAGCATATATTCTTGTATGTAATTAAATTAAATATGTTTATAAATAACTCCATTAATTACGTTATTTTAAAAAAAAGGGAGGTGTAGCGTACTCATGTAATAATCATTACCTAACCAGGAAAAATAAATATAATAATAAGAATATGGAACACCTGGTAACACTTTAACACATATGTGACATATAAATATTAATATGCTTTCATACACAAATAATGCGCGCAATGCAATCCCACAATAATACAGGTCACGTGAAGTCGCTGACCGTTGTACTTGGAAATGCTGCATTTGCAACTCGTGCGACCTACTAAGTTGTGCAGGTGTGAGCATATTGAATGGGAACGCTGCACTTCCGCATTACACACATACCTAAGCATTAGTAAAGTGCATTGTTAATTTTAGTAGAAATTGAACTAAGAAAATAAAGATTCATTCATTCATATTTTGCAATCAGCTACACGCCGAAGAGAAACGTTTTTCTTTTATTTATTAAAATTAACTAAGTGAATTAAACACAAATTTAATGTGTCTACCTCATGCCATACAATCTACCCGCCGCGGGAATGGCTGCTGGGCAGAGTGACCGATGTTGTTTGGGTAAGTGACGATTTAGTTCGCGTAATGTCGATACGGACGAAATCAGCTTTACTTATTTATTTTTTTTTTTTCGCATTTATAATTATTTATTGAATCTCCATTTCTTTGTGGACTAATAATGAATGTCTTAATCTAGTGTAAGTATTGCCTATTTTCAGCTTGAAGGCTGTTTTCCAAGCTGGCCCTTAAGGTAACTGCTGGGCTGGACGGTCATTTCTTTTGAGTCTTGTATTAGTTGCTTGCCGGGCAAGATTTCTGGCAAGCTGATTCGGATGAGCTTCTAGTTTTACTGTGTAGCGTTCTTTAATGTTGTCTATTTCAGTTTTAACCATTGTGATTTTAAGGTGCATTCATTACGAATGTACCATGGCGCTCCAGTGAGAGTTCGAAGGACCTTGGATAGAGCTTGTTTGATAATGTCCACTCTGCTGGCACATGCATTACCCCATAACTGCGCTCCATATGTCTAAGTTGGTTTGACTGTGGTGTTGTATAATATAACTTTATACTCCAGTTTTAACGTCGAAGGCGAGTTGATAAACCAGTGTATGCTGTTGGCCTCAAATTTCATTTGGAGTTTTTTTGCTTCGATGTGCCTACGCCATGAGGGGTCTGTCTAGGTGTACACCTAGATATACGACATCATTGGCTTGAGGAATAATGACTCCGTTTAGACTTAACTGTGAGCAGTCACTTTTGTTTAGCGTAAAGGTTACTTACTTGGTCTTCGCTTCATTTACTTTGATTCGCCACTAGGCCATTCATTCCTTCACGTAGGACATATGGTTGGCCAAAAGTCCAGTTGAGTGAAATGGGCATCGAGATCTGCTTAGAATTGCAGTGTCATCAGCAAAGGTGGAGATAGCGAGACGGTCGTTTGTTGGAATGTCGACTGTGTACAAGATGTACAAGAGCGGGCCGAGAACGTCTTCAATTTTAAATTCTTCAGTTATATAGTTGTTGTGCCGAACGGCGAACACCCTGTTGCTAACATAGCACTTTAGTGTTTCGGGGGAGCAACATCTTTATTTTGTAGATAAGGCTATCCAACCAAACTATGTCAAATGCTTGTGTTACGTCCAGGAAAATTACTGAGCAGTGTTCCGGTTTTTTCAAATATATATAATAGCACCTTTTCGAAGAGCTTTAATAAGCATGGCTGTAGACTAATGGCCCTATAAGATGATGCATTGCTTTTGTTTTTGCCGGGCTTGTGGATCATTATTATAATTGACTTTTTCCACCATAGCGGAATATCGCATTAAATAAACTTGTAACAAATACAGTGGCGATGCTTGAAAGTTCCAATATCATTTTAGGAGTAATTATATCGTATCCTGGTGCTTTTTTCAGATTAAGTTATTCTTTTATAATATTTCTTATGGTAGCAGGGCTAACTTTGATCGGGTTGGTATGACGACATGGGGGAAGTGGAAGAGGGATATACCTATTAGTAGGCTGATTTGGCTGTAAGACGTCTTTTAGGTGGTGTGCAAAAACATTTGCTTTCGCCTCATAATAGGTGAGTCCACTAAAGCGGGTGGCTGAATACCAGCATGTGCTCTCCACAGAGGATATTTCGTACTAGTTGGCGACAGGTGTTCTACAAGGTGATTTCCAAAGTAAACAGGACTTTTAAAAAAAAGACAGAATAAATAGTTTTTTCGGCAAAATCAATTTATTTTATTCAAAATAGTCTCTTTCTGCTTTAATACAGCGTTTTGCACGGTCCAAAAGCATGTCGAACGAGTGTTTTAGCTCGTTGCCCGGTATGGCCGCCAGTATGCCGGTGCAAGCCTTTTGAATGGCCTCTACGTCTGCATAACGCTTTCCTTTCATCGGCAAATGCATTTTTCCGAAAAGGTAGAAGTCGCACGGTGCCATATCAGGTGAATACGGGGAGTGGTTGATGGTTAAAATGTGATTTTTGGTCAAATAGTCGGACACAAGCGTCGATCGATGAGACGGCGCATTATCGTGCAACAAACGCCAACTTCCATCTTCGCGATATTCGGGCCGAACACGTCGAATACGGCGCACCAAACGCTTCAAAACTCCAAGGTAGAATACCGCATTAACGTTTTGGCCGGGTGGAACAAATTCTTTGTGGACAATACCCTTGGAATCATAAAAACAAATCAGCATTGTCTTCACTTTTGACTTCTCCAGGCGCGATTTTTTGGGTTTCGGCTCGTCCGGCGCCTTCCATTCAGCACTCTGGCGTTTCGTTTCGGGATCATATTGAAAACACCACGTTTCGTCTCCAGTCACAATCTTGTAAAGGAAGTCCGGGTCTTTTTTTGCCTCTTTAATGATGTCCTTCGAATGTTGAATTCTGAGCAATTTTTGGACGTCAGTCAATTTGTGCGGAACAAACCGTGCACACACCTTTTGTAAGCCCAAATGTTCGGTCAAAATGCGATAAATCGATGTTTTGGAGATGTTCAATTCTATTTCCATGAATTTCAATGATGATTTCGGCTGATTTTTTATGAATTCACGCACAGTTTCGATGGAATTTTCGGTGATCACGGATTTTGGTTGGCCCACATGTTCATCGTCATTTATGTCCTCACGACCACTTTGAAAACGTTGAAACCACTCGTGCACTCTGCTACGGGATAGGCAATCATCGCCATAAACTTGTTTCATCAATTGAAACGTTTCGGTAAAAGTTTTACCAATTTTAAAACAAAATTTTATGTTGGCTCTTTGTTCGAAGCTCATTTTCGCACCGATGACAAAAACATACTGACACTTAAAACGCAATAACCTCACTTCCAATAGATGAAATGTCATGAAATTTTTACTGGAAGTCGATAAACGATAGCAGATTCGAACGCACCAGTTGACATATAGATGGCGCCACTAGAGGGCGCTAGATTCAAAAAGTCCTGTTTACTTTCGAACTCACCTTGTATGTTATGGTTTTGGGCAAGTTGCTCCTCGGCTTTAAGTGCATCGGTGAGCTCATGTGCTGCCTTTTTAAACCGGTGTTTCGCTGCAGGTGACCTATAATTCTGCCACTCACGTCTCAGGCGGCGCTTTTCAGTAACCAGGCATTCAATGTAGCTGTTTGTTAATGTGTGGTTTCACTTCGGTGTTGTTTTTGTCTGTAGTGTTGTATGTGTAGCTGCTTTAGTTATGATTGTACGCAGTTCCCTGATGGAATTCTCGATTTCAAAATCATTATTGATAAATTGACCCAATTCTATATGACTGCTGATATATTTTTTGTAATTCAACCAGTTTGTCTTGTAAGATGTAAGCCTCCTAGGGCACTCTTTGATGAGAGGACGTTCAGTTAATAAAATAGGATTGGGGAATGATCCGGAGGCAGCCCTGCAAAAGCTTCTGCATATTCCATGTTACTAGAAATTTTCTGTGTTAGCACAAAGTCAATTAAGTCGGGTGTTTTTTTTTGATCAGCTGGCCAGCATAAAGGCCTCCCCGGTGAGACATAATTCAGTTTATTTGTTTTATTTGTGAGTGCGCTGTATAGGTGCTTTCACTTGGGGTTAGATGTGGAGGGCAATAAGCAGCAGACAAGGTGAGGTTGTCGCACTTGGATTGCCCACAAATTGACGTGGCTTGCATATAGTTTTCAGCAAACTGGGCTATTGGGTAATGTTTAAGGCGGTTTCTGACTAGTACACCAGTTCCGCTAGGGGCCTTGCCATATGGGTAATTTGTGCCATAAAATGTGTAAACCGATACTAGAAATTTACATTTGTTAGTAAGGTGTGTCTCAGCAAGTAGCATTATGTCTATTTCCATATCTTTGAAAAATTTTGATATTTATAGTTTGTGGCGTGGAACCCCATTGGCATTACAGAAAACTCTATTTAAAGGAGCCATCACTTCGAATGTTACGCAGTGAGCATTTGGATCAGCGTGTTTTGATTCCGAATAACATCTTGTATTGCGGTATGTATGGATGTCATGAAGTTTTTATTATGCTGCGGTGAACTGATGAGACGGGCTGATCCATCTCAGCAGCTGTAGTGGGGTCTTATTCTGGCTTATTGGCATCTGATTTTAATGCGTTTGCGAATGACACCCTAGACATTGTAGTGGCGTATTCAAGCGCCTGTTTGGCTGTAACAATTGAGGCGACAGGCATGGATCGAGAAGTGACGACCCGATGGTTTAAGCGACTTCTTAATTCCTTGTAAACTGGGCAGCCGCTGCAGTTTGCTAAGTGATTGCCGTTGCAATAGCTGCATTTTTTTATAGCTGGGTTTTTCTTATTATCTGGACGAGCGGCAGATGCGTGGAGGTCGCCGCAGGCAACACAGACCGGGCGCAGCGAGCAGTAAGCTTTGGAATGGCCATACTCCTGGCAATTGGTGCATTGGACTGGGCTATTGCGTGTGTGCGGCTCTTGTATCGTTGTTCTCGGGTGCAACAGGTTCTGCAGCTTGTAAGTTGGGTGTACAGCGTTCTTTTTCAGTGGTTTATCGTCGGACGCTAATTCAATCTTTTTCTTTTTTTTTGTTAGTTATGTTTATGACAACTTTAGGATTGAAGCCCTGATCCTTAAGTGCGCTAACTACTTCATTAGTACCTACATTAGATTCAATGCCTTTAATTACAACTTGCAAGCCTTTTGCGCTCATGAGTTGATAAGTATATAAGTTGATATTTGTGACGTTGAAATGTTTGTACAATGACCTTCATTTTAAATTTGAAATTTGGTTTCTCTTATATTCCCTTTACTGAGAGGGATTATGTGAAAAGTGTTGTTGCCAATTTTTTAAGTGAGAATTGGTTGGTTATTACTGAAGGAAGAGACATTTTCAAAGTTCTTGCTACTGCGACTGATTTATGGCTTGTTGCCATTCGTTGTTTTTTGTAGACTTAGCTTACGTTTTATGCGCACGTATCGGCCCATTCCAGTCTGTACTGCCGGTCTCGCTATTGTATTTTCTACTCCATGCCGGTGTTCGTTAGCATTGCTGGTAATAATTATTGTTTATGATTGCTGGAGGGGACTTCGAAGACTGCGCTGTAGCAGAGAGATGTGTGGACATAACTGTTGGTGTCATTGATATAGTAACAGTTGTCATTGTTGTTGCAAGTGCAGTAGTTTGTGTGACTACTGAACTGATTGCATCAGCTGCAGATATTATGAAATTTTTAGGTGACTCTCTTACCATGTTTCACAGGTGACGCACATTGAAAACCCAATGACATTGGAACGGTTGTAGTTGATTGGTGGTGCTCAAGCATCGGTGAGCACGAACTAGCTCTAGGATAATCCATCGGAGCCAGCTCGATGTTAGAATTTGGGTGGTGGATTTTGAATCTTTTGTGGTAGACACGATAGAGAAGTAAGCATTTCTCTTATCTATCGAAAGCTTACGCTCATGGGAGTCGTTCATACTGCATATTTTCAGCGATTTTAACTGAGTTTAATAATGATGACGGGCCCCCCTTAATGGGGTAGGTGCACTTTCTTGCAATACCAAAGTCATCCGACAAAACAAGAAGCTCGTCTTAGGCAAATACTCTTTTCCTCAAACTAGCCGGAATCACTTTGTGCATTAGACGACATAAAGTTTGTGGAGCACTGCATAGTCCATAACCCGATATTGGTACGAGTATAACGGTATGTTTTACACTGTGAATGCTTTATCCTGAGTTGATTCTTCGTCCAAGGGTAACTGCCAAAATGCTTTCTTTACTAACTAACTAACTGAATTAAATTCAACCAGAAAGAATTCAAAGGGCTCTGTGACTCGAATTTTGAATTCCGTCCACGCAAAGACGATCATGTCGGTCGCAGAGTTGGAATGCCTATTGGAAGTTTTAGAGTCATACTACAAACTGTGCTTTGAAATCCAAGAAAAGATTGAGCTGTTTGAAACAAATTCTAAAATCAAAATTGCTCTCGGTAACAACCAGCAGACAAATCAAAATGAAAGTTTTTCAATTCCACCACCAACGTTACCAATCGCTGCAATCTATCGGTTTGCTGAAATTCAGTGGTAAATACACCGAGTATAAGTGCTTCAAATCTGCTTTAAACGTCCGGATACTTAAGAATCAATCGCTGTGCAACACAGAAAAGACCAGTCAAGCACTTGAGTCTGTTGCCCCGTTCCCAATCACAGAGAAAAATTATTCTCGGGCATTGATAAGACTTGCAGAACTATACGACAACGATTGTCTTATATTTAAAAAACATGCCAATAATTTGTTCAACATACCAAAGATGACTAAATTATTGCAAGGGTCGCTTCCCTCGATGGTAGATAGAGTATCAGCCATCTACAGCGCAATGAAAACAGTAGAAACGCAGAATTAGATATGTGAGGCATTGATGATTCGCAACTTAATGTGCAAGGTCGACATAGAAACAAAGTTTTGTTGGGAACAGTCCCTAGACTTCAACATATTGCGAAAATGTGCGAAGTATAATATAATTTCTACATCATCGAGAAGGCAGTTCATCACACAGATCTTCAGGTAAACCACACAACCATTAGTCTGAAACTATGTTTATGTGTGTGTAAAGCAGTCAGTGCAACACAATATACGATATATATAACCAAGCCAATCACAGAATTAATGATTGTGGATTTGAAACGTTGTACAAATTGAGTTGGCAAGTATTACATTTTTCTTCTACTACCAATACATACTACCAATCAACTGCCAATCAGTCAATCGGTATCGCATACAAAATTAACAAATTACAGCATTAACAAAATTAAACTCACAAACTATTCTCGCAACAATTTTAATACGAGACTATACCGGGCAACATCATTTAGCCGGACCTCTAGTTAACAACTGCTTACAAGTAAGTTTTATTCGTAAAGGCTTTGTTCGCGTGTTACATGCGATGCGTCATAATCGATGGTGCAAAGAATCACGTATTAGTCTGCAATACGCCACACAAATAAAATGAAGATCTCTTATGAACGAATTTGAAACCTCCCTTAAATTTCTCATGACGGCAACGATTTCAAACTGTTTGCTTGACGCAGCACTAACAATATCGAATTTGCAGTCACCAATTTCAATCGTGCACATAAAATAGACATGTTTTTTTCAAGTCTGTCAAGTCTGGCAGGATAATCCAGAATTGTATTTAAGGACGATCTAGATAAATTGGTAGAGTCGAAGTCGATATCATCAATTACCCTACCGGAGCTGAATTCATCAAGTCAGACTTCTATGTAGATGACATGATAAGTTGAGCGGAATTACTAACAAAAACAAATTGTTTTTGAAATCACCAAGTGAATATCAAATCATTATAAACTGATTAACACAGAACCTTAATCATTGAAATTTTTGACTACGGTACTCTAAACTCACTAAGCGTCAGTTGGGATAAAGTTTGCGATAACTTTCAACTCTCACATCAACCTAAGTTATTGACAGAAGGATGCACCAAACGCCTCATACTGTCACAATCATAATCAGTTTTGACCCAAAGGGAGTACTAAGTTAATTTATAATTCGCGCAAAAACGATGCTGCAAGATCTTTGGCTACATAAGTTAGAATGTTTGAGTTCGTGCCTCAGTCAATTATTAATGAGTGCCGAGATCATTTTTATTATTACTGAGTCACAAGGCCAGTATTCTATACAAGTGAACTATTACTGAGTCAAAATGTCAGTACTCCATACAAGTGAATTCGAGGAAACGATTCACACAACAACTGTAGGCCGCTACCGGAACACCTCTACATCAGTGGAATCCGTGGGCTCCCGTAACTGGAATCGACGCAGGGAAAAATTGCTTATTTAATATACTAATTGGCAGAACTTTGTTGATTATCTTAAATGCTTGCATTAAGTGAGCATACCCAGACAATTTGTATCCTTAGACGCCACATGTTTGGAGTTACATGGATTTTGCAACTCTTCGATTCGAGCATACTACTGTGTACATTATGCACGCTGTATCACACTTACCGGAGACATTACTAGTTGCATAATCGCAGGTAAATCAAGAATCACTCACATCAAGGTCAAAACATTACCGACGCTCGAGTTATGCGGCGCACAGTTACTTTCCAAACTGTGGACAAAAATAAAGGTTTCGGTTCGAATACAAGCAGTAAATTTTTGGCCAGATTCTCAAGTTGTACTTCACAGGCAAAATTTTCATTCTTCAAAATTAACCACAACAACCAAAAACGTCACCGAGACAAACAGCCCCCAAACAATATAACTGGGTATGCCAACATCAACATAAGACAGAACAAAAAAATTAAAAAAAAAAACATAAACAACACAACAGGACTACTGATTGAGTATGCCAAACACATTAAATAGGTTCCAACTATTACAAAACAACGATTCAAACAAAACCACTGAACAAAACGATAAGAGATAACCACAGAAGACAACAAAACCAACCAACAAAGAAAAAATACAATAAAGAATACAAATCTCCACAACCAGCAAAAATAATCAATAAGCCACCACCCATCTATGTCCAGCAGGCTGCTTATATTAATCTACTAATCCAAACACTTACTGAATATATTGGACACAACTATAAAATAAAATATATGAATAATAAAGAAGTTTGTATACAAACAAATGAGTCAAAAAATTATACAGCTGTAACACAAAAAGTACAGTTTTTCCCTTCGGGGTAAAATCATAGGATTATTTAATAATGTCATTGAGGAATTGAGAAATGTCATAAGACATTGCGAGGCATTTAGTAAAACGGGAAATCTAATCAAATATCATCACTCTCTTGGTGAGTGAGTGAATGAAAGGGAATGTCCATAAAGAAGGTGGACAACTCTATAACACATGACCGCGTGGTCTGTTTTGGAATTCAACTTTAGTGTCAAAAATGTTACTCACAAAAACAAATTACAAGCAATTATCATGTTCTATTTGATGCCTTGTTCAAATTTTAATTATATGATACAGCTAATATAACTAAGCCATTTCCCTGATACTCCATGCAACGAGAAAATAGAAGGTGACGCCAATATTTTACAGAAATCGGACCACTGTAGGTAGCGTTATATTAGAGCGCCGCCATATTGTATGTACGACGTCATAGAAAAATTGCTTTCTTTTTATGTCTGACTTAAGAAATTTTTACGATGCACTAATATTCACATGCATAACATTGCTTATTACACACAATTTTTGTTTCATTTAAATTAATTAATTTCATTTGTGCACTGTATTTCACTAATTGCCTGTGTGTCGCGTTTAAGCATTTTCAAACGCAACTAAAAAAGACTTTATAAAAGAATATATAGTAATAAGTAAATAAATTCAAATAAGGAATATTATTAAAAACAAAAGAAATAAAAAAAACCAAACCTAAAATAATAACAAAGCTATATACAATATCAACTGCCTTCTACATACCAAAATCTATATTGAACCACCACATCACAAAAGAACAATTGCGCAATGTAGTATGGCCATACCAAAAATTATTGTACCAGAGTCCCCATTCGTGTAGTGTGCAGGGGCTCATAAAACCATAGATTGTCAACTAGAGGACAGCCAAGTAAAATGTGCGTTATGTTCTGGTTGGCCACCAGCCAACTACAAAGGGTGTGAAACATGGTGTAATAAAAAGCAGGTGACGCCAATCGGGCCTAGTTCTCTCACGAAATCGGACCACTCTCATTAGAAGGCCGCCATTTTATGTTTGTGACGTCATAGGACTTATTTAGGGTATTTTTTACCTGAAATTAATGTTGAACATTAAGGGGGAATGTAGTGCAAATAGCAAAACTAGTATTGTCAATTGGATTGGTTGCGTTTCGATCAGCTGTGTTATTGTGAATAAAGTTAAATTCAAAAATTCAAATTAAAAATGCAGTGTGCAGTGGAAAATTACAGTAATAATATGACTGCCAATAATGATAGAAGCAAAAGTTTTTCTACCTTTCCAAGCAGCAAAAAACTACGGGATCAATGGCTAAGGTTTTGCAACAAAACCGATCCGCTAAGTAATTATTCGCGAGTATGCGAATATCATTTTCGCAACGAAGATATAATTGGCAAAGTTCAACGAGTCCTTAGTAAGTTTGCAAATTAATTGAATATACTGTTTAATATGCAACGGAATAATTCTTTTTGTTAGGACTACCACGAAAATTGATACTGAAACAAGGAACTGTGTCATCAATTGCGAACTCGGGTAGTATTGATGATAATGAAAAGGATATAAGTCCAAACATCGAACATGAAATGGATATTGAAATGATTGCCTTAAAAGAGGTAAACGGCGTTGGTGTAGGTAATCATAACTACTCCAGAAGAAGAAATAATAATAATAATAATGCGATGGAGCACATATTTCGCCAATTCAACGGCGATGAAATACTTATCGCAAAAAAATATTTACATTTATAAGTTGACAAACAAAACAGCAACTTATTTTTGGCTTATGGAATTTTCAGGCAGTAGAACATGAAAGTTATCGCAAATTTAAACAGGTAATAAAGCAATCAACATAATTTAGTTCACACACATAACACCAGTTGAATTATATTATGCCATATAAATGTTAACAGAAAAGCTGCACATATTTCGTCAATTTAATGGCGCGGAAATCCTTTTAATAACCAAATATTAACTCAAACATGCCGTAATTTTTCCAAAATATTAACATATTTCCAGAGAATATGTATAATAGTATACATATTCTCTGATATTTCTTTATTTACAAATTGTAATTCAGTCCAAACATATGATAGTGCTGTGCGGCGTAAGAATGTTGAAATCAGCTCAAAATACCCTAAATTCATGTGACGTCACAAATATAAAATGGTGGCCTTCTAATGAGAGTGGTCCGATCAGGGACACATATTGGCACCACCTTCTTTTTATTACACCATGAGTGTGAAATATATAAAGCACGCTTTCCTGCTGTTAGATCTGCAGAGGCACACCAACACCAAAAATTGCATCCAGCGGCAAAAATTTACAGCCGGGACCAAGCTTTGCCAAAATATTAGAAAACGATAACGACGAAGAAAAATCAAAAGTCACTACTCCACTACCACTGTTGTCTAATACAACAAACATAAAAAACGACATTATGCAAACAGGCCACAATCCATCGGAATTACAAGAATTGAACGACATGATAAAACAGTTAGTTCATCAAATATCAAACATGATGACTACGATAAACACATTAGTAGCCACTCTAAGCAAACAAAACGGACAGTAGCTTGAATAATGCTATATGGAATGCGAAAGGTTTATTCAAACGTTTACTTGAATTTTACGAGTTTCTAGACGATAACAATAAAGACGTAGCACTTATATCAAAAACATACCTAACGCAAAAATATAGAATAAAAATTCCGAATTATAAAATAATAAACACTGACCATCCCGACGGCACAGGTCATGCAGGATCAGCAATCATAATTAAAAATAAAACAAAGTTTACTGAAAGCGTTCACTTCAAAAACGACTATATTCAATCAACGAATAATCATATTTGGGACAATAATGGCGAATTCACAATATCTGCGCTCTACAGTCTACCAAAGAACAAAGTCACAACTGACCTATATTATAACTACTTCCAAATTCTGGGAAAGAGAATTATAGGGCGACTTTAATGCAAAACATACGAACTGGGGCTCCAAAATTAGCAACAAAAAAGGAAAAGACCTGTTGAAAGCAATACAAAAATATAAAGGAAAACACATCCGTACTGGCGAACCAACTTACTGGCCCTCTGTTCCAAAAAAAATCCAGACCTGATTGACTTCTTTATAGTAAAAAACATTCACATAAACCAATGATTTTTGACATTAAAAATGCATATGAACTATCCTCTGACCACACTCCAGTTTTGATCAAGTACAATTCACTCATAAAAGCCAATAACGGACAAATAAATATACATAATAAAGAAACTGACTGGGACTCATTTCGAGAGTTTACAAACATACAGCTACATACTCATATTCCTTTAAAAACGCATGAACATTGAGACAGCAATAGCACACTTAAATGATATAATCCAAGAAGCAGCTTTAAAAACTACACCCAATCATACAAAACAAAACTCTATTAAAAATAACTGCCCAAAAGTAAAAAAGTTACTAAAAGAATGTGGAAAGCTACGTAAAATACGGCATCAAATTCTTTTTCCTGATGACAAACCACGATGGAATAGAGCTACAAGAGAATTAAAATCTAACCAAATAAAAAAACTGACGGAAACCTCTGATAAAAACTGTGGAAAACTACTAAAAAACTACTGAATGAAACGCCACATGTGCCTCCAATTAAGAAAAATGACGGGAACTGGGCACGCACTAACATAGAAAAAGCGACAACTCTAGCTGATTACTACGAAGATGTTTTCTTTGATGGTCAATTCAGCAATACTACACTCCCAATAAACAGAAGACCAAAGAGAGACATAAAACTTAATCCTATAACAATAAGAGATATCGATCTGTGCATAAATAAAGATATTAAACAAAACAAGACCCCTGGATATGACCTTATCACGGAAAGAATTTTAAAAGAGCTACCTACGGTTTGAAAAAAATACGTTATATATTTAATCCGATATTAAGAACCAATCATTTCCCTAGACTTTGGAAAATATCAATAATATTGAAAGGAACGAATATTCGTTCGGTTGTCAGCTGTGTTTGATCAGTTATTCTTTCTTCCTCTTGATGTTCTTGTTCTTATCTATTGTAAAGTAGGTCAATCACTTATGAGAATAAAACTTCATTATTATATTCTCTTACATTGAGCTGCACGTGTTTAATTTTCTCGTCAAACTTTAACAAATAATACTTTTACAAAATAATAACCAGGCAATGATCTAACAAAAACATTATCACACAGACCAATAATTCTTTTACCTGAAATGAGCAAATTATTTGAAAAACTGTTATTTACTTTAATTAAACCCATAATTGAAAAAATCAAAGCCATCCCTGACCATCAGTTTGGATTCAGACGGAAGCACTCAACCATACAACAGATACACAGAGTTACCCACAAAATACTCAACGATTTAGACTCAAAAAAATGTTGTGTTGGGGTTTACCTAGACATAGAAAAAGCCTTTGACAAGGTCTGACACAAGGGACTGATTTACAAATTAAATAAACTACTGCCCCGAAATGTGGCACAACTCCTAAAAAGCTACATAACTGACAGAAAATTTTTCGTAAAAAACAATGATAGTACCTCATTGCTAAGATAAATAAATGCCAGGATTCATCAAGGCAGTGTACTTGGTCCTCTACTCAATACATTATACACAGCAGGCATACCAGTACCCGATGATGAAGACAATATAACTGCCACATTTGCTGATGACACGGTAATTCTTTGTGCATTCTTAGAGACAACAACAGAGTGGTTTTCATGCTGGAACATCAAAATAAATTAACTCAAAACCCAACAAGTAACATACACAACAAAAAGAAACTTCACACCAATAAACCTCAAAATAAATGGGACCGAAATAACAATAAGTACAGAAGCTGAATGTCTTGGCATGTATCTGGACAATAAAATGACTTGAAAACATCACATTATGAAAAAAAAAGAACTAATCACAGCTAAATATAAACAACTGTATTGGCTACTAAATAAAAACTCATCACTAACACTTTCCAACAAATTACTCATCTACAACCAAATTATAAAACCAGTATGGACGTATGGTATTCAGCTATTGGGAACGGCGAAAAAATCAAAGACTGCAATTATCCAAAGGCAACTATCGAAAATTCTAAGAGCAATATCAATCGCGCCATGGTACATATGAAATCAAGATATATACAGAGACCTGTATATCCTAATGATTGACGAAGAAATACAGCGACTGTACCCGCTCATGAATTTTTCAACGGGGTCATGCGCCTTCTTATTATACATATTCGCTGGTTTAAGAGTCTCGAAGCATCTCATGGGCTACATGAGCAAAACAGACAAAAAATAGTGGCATTAAGTTATACCCGACACAAGCACATCGGCAACCTCAACCTAACCTCCACATGCTAATGTAGCTTAGAAAAAACCCGTATGCAAAATCACACACACACACAATGTGGTAAATCTCCTTTGGCACATATACAACAGCACATACTGCATCTAGTGTTAGATATTATCTTAATGTTGGATATATTGTAATAGATTCAAGTTGAATAAATACGTGGTTTCTTATAATAGCGGCATAGTCTTTTTAATTTTTTCTCTGTTAAAGCAAAGTACGATAATAAACAACAACAAGAAATAAAAACCCTCACAAATCGAAAATCTAAGGTAGATGAGTTGTCAGATCGAAAAAAAATTCAATTTTTCAACTTTATACCAAAAAAAAAAAAACAACACTATTCAGTCCATTTTGTCGCTTTCCATAAGCTGTGCTCTCCATCTAGATTGGGATCAACGGCAGCGAGTTACCAATGCTTTCGTTTTTTTTTCCTAATAGTTTGCGAGTCGAATCTTTTTTGGCTCTGTTGAGCTCGGTTTTGCCCAGAGGATTTCGGCTTGGCTTGTATCTACTTCTTAGTGCGCTCTTTTGTTGTATAAGGGCAGCGATTTTAGCTGTAATTTTTGTCTAGATCCCCACCAGTCGTGCTTGGCGTTGAAGTCGCCGCCAATTAGGAACTTAGAGCCTTGACTTTGAAAGAACTCAGAAAAGTCTTCGTGTGAAAAAGCGTGGCGTAGAGAAAAGTATATTGCGGTGATAGTGATGCTTCAGTTGTTTAACTTGGTCAAGATTGAGGCAGCTTGAATTGAAGGTGTTGTAAGAGATTCTGGGATGTCCTATTTGATTGTAGATTTTAGTAGAATAGCTCCAGCAGCCCGGGCTCTGCCACTAGAATGGTTTGCCATTATTAAAATATGATTCGGACAACATGAGAATGCCTATAGAATGAGTGGATAGAAAGCTCCCTACTTCTAATTTATGATTCTTAAAGCAGTTAGAGTTGCAATTGGCTAAACGTGTGCCTAGTTGCATAGTTTGTTTATTAGCTTGCCCATCATTGTGATGAGAGTTTGGATGAGTGATTCGAGATGCTCTATGGGAAGTTTCTCGTTTGTGGCACTGTATGCGTTGGGTAAAGTATTTTCGTTATTTCTGGTCATGTCCACTTGGAAAACGCTATGATTTGCTTTAATATAGCAACAAAATAGTCCTCAGTTTCAGCGATAACCTCTTCATTCGAGCGAAATTTCTTACCGGTGAGCATTTTTTTGAGGCCTGCGAACAGCCAGTAGTCGCTGGGAGCCAAATCTGGCTAATACGATGGATGTGGGAGCAATTCGAAGTTCAATTCATGTAGTTTTGCCATTGTTTTAATTGACTTGTGATACGTCAACAGTGTCAGACAGCTTTTTCTTCTCCAAATTTTCGGTCAATATACGATGTATAGCACTTTTTGAAATGCCTATAATTTCACTTACCTCACGCTCCTTCAGCCGGCGATCATCCAATACCATTTTGTGGGTTTCTTAACCGTTTCTGGTGTTATCACCACAATTGAAGTCAGAAAACCAACGTTTAATTATTTTTTCTGATGGAACGGAGTCCTTATCACACTTTTTAAGCCATTGTAAAATTAAAACACGAAATTGTTTTTGATTCATTGTTTTGCAAATTCACAAAAGTTGTGTCACTCTTAGCACAATAACTAACAAACTTATGAGTAGAATATCATGAAATTTTAACAGCTTTCTTTTGAAGGTTGGTACTAATCAAAAATCATATGGAAATAATTCTAGTAACACCATCTATATGTCACTCTCCACAGAGACCCAAAATCAAACCTATCAAAAAAGTCATAAATTCACTGTAGTGTAAGATATATATAGTATAATTAATAACTATCAATCCACCCTAATTGTATGTAAATTAGCTGGTAAGCCTAATAGTAAGTTCTAGATTTAGTAACAGTAATTTAAGTTTAATATTAAGCTAACTTTTTGTATAAATACCGTGTAAGAATCTTCAATAAAACATTCTTAAAACATCATACATTACATGGCTATCCTGCCAGCATTAGCACTAGCTAAAACTGCAAAAAGGAACTTGCATTTGCCCTGAGGCAAAAACTGCAAAAAGAAATATATAAACGCAAAAAGTTTTTGTTTCTCTAAAAAACCGCAAATATTAACACGCAGTGGAAATTTATTTTGAAATGCAATAACAAACACAAAGCATAACAACATAAACGCATAGCAAACAAAACAGAAACACAAAGTTTTTTTACTAAATTGCAAATGCATTAAAATCCGTTGCAACAACAAATACAACGAAGCACAACGGTTCAAAACCAAAATAATAAGCGCTGGAACAACAAGCGCATCACAATAGCGCATTATCAACTACAGTGGATACCAGCCAAATGAACAACGACAAACTACCTAAGGGTGTGGCACCAGTAATTGGACGGCTTACAATAAAGGAGTATCAAAACAGAGTACTAAGGAAAAAGGAGGTCCAACTGACGGCAATTCCAAAAATCAAAATGCCGAAGCTATGTGGTCAACTCAGGAAGGACAAAAGAAGAATCTGTCAACTAAAAGAGCAGCTATACGGACCCAACCCACCACCATTGCAAAAGGCAGTCAAGTTGATAGATGAACTAGACAAGCTTAAACAAAAATTCGCCGACAGACGACAAAAGAAGAAAGAAGAACATCCCAACGAAGCACCACTGTACATCAACCAGCACATGGCAAACTAACAAATTTTTTTATTTTTTTCATTTTTTGTTTTTCATAACTAATAAAAACAATTGTTCGACCGACCTGTGCATTAAGGTAACAAAGGCGGGTCTAGGATAGCGCGCAAATAGGCCTAATCGCTTGCGCAAAACAATTAGGTAAAAAAATATTTTTTTTTAAATATGTATTAAGTAATTATAAAGCACATTCCTTGTAAGATTTATATTGAAAAATTTGAATTTAATAATAATTTTATGCTTTAAGATCAATATTAGTAATTAACCAAATAATACATTTATACTTTATATAATAACTACTACAATGAAAATTTTTATACCAGAATTTTTTTTTCCAATTATCTCAAAATTTTTATTTCCAAATTGTTTTCAACACACTGAAAAAACTACTAGGTATACAAA
>JBAMBQ010002419.1:0-16096 GCA_037044495.1 Stegana nigrithorax
CCTTGACTGCTTTTCGACGTTCTCGGTTTCTCGCGTTCGCGGATTATTACAACTGCCTTAACTATATTAATTAACTGCCTTAAAACATTGTCACACCGTCCACAGCCAGTGTTGGCTGCCGGCGGGTATACCCAATGTACCTTCTTCTAAATGTATATTATTTTAAAGGAGATGTAGTAAATTTGCCTTTTCTAAAAATTCGATCAATGATTTAAGATTATTGGGCTCAGTTGCTGATAGGCTTTGTGTTGGGTCTGTGTGAGGGAAGAGTTGGGATCTGCGATTGTTGAAGGAGTGGCAGGATATAAGGATTTGGATGACTGAGATAGGCAGGTTGAGGTTATAGTACTGGCAGTAGGGTGTGGATTTGCCAAAGAGCTGTTTAAGCGTGAGTAGTGTATGTCCAAGTCAAAGTCTGATAAATTTAGAAAAGCTTGAGCAGGGAAATGGGTTGTTAAATGTGAAGTGAGGGAAGTCAAGAAGTATGATACTATTGTGGTTAATTGTTTTGAAGTGGCAAGGTTAATAGAGTTAATTTTATTATGGAAAAAGGTATTTCGAAATTTAAGAATGTCAGTGAGATCGTGATTGTGGTAAAAGGTGAGATGAAGGCGAGAGGCTTTTTTTGCAGCTTTATCTGCTGTTTCGTTACCTGTGATTCATTACATTTTTTACATTTTCCGGGGCTTCCTCCAACATAGGGATGCGCTTGAACATAATCGAAGAATTTGCTGAACAATTTTTTATTTGCCAGGCCAGTTATGTTATATGCTAAAAATGATGATTTAAAGCTATTATTATCAATTTTTACTGTATGATTATTTACGATAGAGTTATTAAAATTACTTATATTAAAATCTGCGTTGCTTAGATGATTATTGCTATTATTTGAATATTTGCTATTTGTGTATCTAGATTTTGTGAGCTTTACTGCGGCCCATTATGTCTTTTTTTAGTTGGAGCATCGCTTATTTTCTTATTTGCCCTTTTGCCGATAGGTTTCTTTCAACCGCGATATCCGTTCCCGCAAGGTATCTTTTGCTTTTTAGTATCGTTGGGATCATATTGTCGTCTTTTAGATCTGCTACACGTGTCATCTTCCGCTGATCGCCGTAGAGTCTGCGAGCCGATTCAATTTCGATGTGCGCTTCTATTTTCAATTTGTTTTTGCAGAGGCTCCGTACTGCTTCAGCTGGAGAATTAGGCACTTCCAGTCCTTTAAATATTAGGCTTTTCCTTTTCTGTTGAATTTCTATTATCGTTATGTTGGCCGCCATTTCCTTATTTTCCTGTTCTAGAGTCGCAAATCTCTGCTTTAGCTCTACATTTTCTGTTTTTAATTCCGCCATATTTTTGTTTAGTTGCTCCATATGTGTCGTCATCTGCTCTATATACGTGGCCAAATTCTTTATTTTGTCATCCATCGTCGTCGCCATAGTGCTATGCATCAACCTCATTAACTCATTTACTGAAAGTTTTCCCACTTCGCCCATGGCGTCCGCCTTCGGTTCCTCCGGTGAAAGTGCACTTAACCTCCTTTTCGCCGTCTGCGTATCTATGTTCTGCGTCTTCTTCGGGGGTGAACGAGCCACGTTTGATATACTATATATATTATGATATATTTATATTTATTATTATTATCATATATATAAGGAAGTAAACAAACTCAGGCGTTGATGTATACTTTTAGGGGCTATGATAAATAGCTCACTAGCGCACTTAGCACTTAGCCCAGCGAGTACTGCCAGATGTGCTAGAAAGTACTCGTTATGTTTTTTTTTTATTATTTTTTTTTCGCATACGTTGTGGTAGCGCACTACCAAGCAAGAGGACATACAAAACCAGACCTAGTGTCTGTTCCACAGCTACGACCAAATGGTTAACAGCTGCTTTATCTTCTTAACAAATTTTTACTTATAGATTAAAAAAAACTAATTAATAAAATTAAACAATCTAAATTAAAATTAATACGACTATTAATAGGTAAATTAAAATAAGTAACTAATTCTATGTAATTTCAATAAATTTCCAAGTAAGAGATGATTTTAAAGTGTGGGAAGAGGCTATGTTAGAAAATAAATGATAGTTAGATTTATAAGCCAAACACATATCATAAAAGGGATCTTGCAGTAGGAAAGATGATCGTGCAGTGTTTAGTCTAATGGGCAAAAATATCTTGTTGAACGCGAAGGCACGATAAAATTTTTTGTCCAAGGAGATAAGAAGAATTGACATTGCCGTATATCAGGTTATGAAGTAAAAGAATACCTAATATGGATCTCCGACTAGCTGAGGTAGGAAGATTAATCAATTTAAGAAGGCAGTGGTATGAAGGGTGACGAATTGTAAAATTCCAGTTTAGTCCGCGCAACACAAAAAGCAAAAATTGTATTTGAACAGATTCAATACGATCGGAATATGTTGTAAGTTGTGGATTCCAAATACATGAAGCCTATTCTAAAATCGGACGAACCAAAGAAGTAAAAGCTGCTTGGTGGTGTAAGGATCATTAAATTCTTTAGACCATTTTTTAACAAAGCTAAGAACACCTCTAGCTTTATTAGTAGTCATGAGAATATCAGAACTAAAGTTAAGTTTCGGGCTCATCAAAACACCTAAGTCGTTAAACTCATAAACACATGCTAAAGTATAACCATTTATGGAGTAGAAATATAACATAGGTTCAATACCAGAGGAAAACATTATTTTACATTTATCACAATTTAGATAAAGAAAATTTTCAAAACACCACTTAGACAGTTGATCAAGGTCTTCTTGAAGAAGATTTTGATTATGAAAAGATGAAGAGTAAAAAAAATATGAGAATGCTTAATAACCGATGGACGGTCATTTATGAAAATGTTGAAGAGCAATGGACCTAAGAGGCTACCTTGAGGAACACCGGACTAAACCTTAATAGTTTTTTAAACACAGCCATTGAATAAAACTTTTTGGGACCTACGCCTTAAATAGCTAGCCATCCACATTACAAGTTTAGGCGAAAAGCCAAATCTATCCAACTTTTTGATCACTTGTGATGGATTATGATGTACGACAGAGATAACTATGTTTTGTTTTTGTTTTCAGTGATCTGTCAAGCAGATGTCGTTGGTAAGCAGCAACATTCACAACATATTTCAATTCAAGACAACGCGACCAGGAATATCACAATAATTAAATGTGCTTTTTGCTTACTGCGGTAGGTATGTGAATCTTCGCACTTTAACGCACCGCGCACATAGATATCGTGGTAAGCAACTCGAGTTCGGCAATTAAAACTCTATAAAATCTCTACAGTTTCAGAAAATCGCGGAGGACACCTTGTATCGACCGACTTAGTTGAAAGTTCACACTCCTCTCTTGTAGGAATTATTAATGCTTTTTATCTTTTTTCTAGGCAAATTAGATTTCAGCGGACAATAAGAGAACAGCTGCACTACTTTGTGATATTCTGCAAGCAACATCCGGAGCCACAAGCCGAAAAAAATAACCCGCAGGCGCAACGGGTTATTTAAAATCTTTGGGAACAATTGATTCAATATTACAATGGCCTGAAGGGCTCAACATTGACAGCGGTGAAATAGGAAGAGGTAAGTTATTAAAATATGTTTGGGTTTTCGCATTTAAATAAAAAAAAAGTTGTGTGATTCAAAGCCTATCATATTGGAAAAATGCTTTTCGTTCTCGGGCATGCACAAGTTCAGCAACAGAAGGCTCAAGTCCAGCAAAACGAGGACCAAATGCGGCAAACCATCTTGATTTTGGCCTCTACTAGTGCAATGCAGCGAACGTTCGAAAAATGACAAACTCGTTAACCGCCTTAGCAAAGGTGTCATAGAAGTATGCTAAATAAGAAATAGACTATTTTGTTTTTCTAAATAACACCAGCAGTATTTTTTTCTTTTTGTATTCTGTTTGGCTTATATTTTTATTAAAAGATGTTTCACATCTTCAAAATTATCATTTTCTTCGCACAATTGCGCGCACAAGAAGATTATATTACAGTGCATATAGCATAAGTGCAAACTCGAATATACAGATAAATTTTTGCATTTTAGCAATCCTTACAATTAAGAGTATCTCTACAGTATTTTGTATTTTGTAGTTAGTTCTGTTTAAGACACTTCATTATTGTAGTCTTGGGTAAATTTTATATTTTGTCTAACCTGTAATATTTTTTCCTAATTTTACTGACTAATCTTAAGGTCGAAAGCCAATTGTAGATGGCGTTGCATTTATGCAATCAGAGTTGAATGAAATTTTATTTTCAAATGATGGTTACTAATTGCAATTATGCAGAACATCCATTTAAGCGGTTATCATTTAAGGGTTCAATTTTCTATGAAACATTTATATAAATAAAAAAATGCACAACATCGACTGCTCTTCGAAGTTCTCAACTTTTACAACTCTTTCGACTTCTTGCGTTTGCTGATCATTACAACTGATTTAACTAAACTAATTTACTGCCATAAAACACTCCTACGACGTCCACAGCTGTTTTGCCAGTGTTGGCTGCTGGCGTGTGTACCCATCCTGCACTAGTCATCGGTCTCGGATGACCATGGCCCGTTTTGGAAATGAAACCCACTTATCATTGAGCTCATCGCGGCATAACGTTGTTCGTCTAGCACACTTTTTGGGAGCGGTCGAATCTGGCAAACAATGATATGATGCGCCTAAGCGTTTGCATTAATCTAAACGCATATTCATCACCAGTTACACCACCCTAATGACTGCTCAATTGTCGTTCAAGAGCGATACTACTACTGCGGTTCTAAGGTTGCGCTGCTTGCATTGGCATACCATTAATATACCTCCGCAACCCATGTGGCTCCTAGATGGAGCTAGGAAACCATAAACTTCAGGCCGCTACCAAAGCCACAGTCATCAAGTTTTCGTCTCGAGCCGGAACTGTTCTGACGACTACCACTCAAACCCTGGTTCGAGTAATTTAGGTTGCATGAAATGCTACGCTCTAGGTTTTTACCCCTGCTCGTCGTTCCGGTAATGTGTGGTCGCCCACCAATGGTATTGCCCAAGTTACTGCTACCTTAATTGTTGAGCTTGCGAAAGTCGACGCAAACTCTGTTGGTGCCAACTTCCTTCTTGCCCATCACACTCCGAATGGCAAACTTGGAACACGGTGGCCGGATTATTCTCTGCTGGACCCACTCGTCGAGCTGCGCCTTAACAGCTTCTACTTTAGCGATTGGTATGCGATTCGGTGTCTGCTGGAACGGAACCAACTCTCCATCCGGTACTCTTTTACCTTCTACGGGGCACTCTGCCGCCGACTGTGCTGGGTTATACTCGTTGACAATCTTCCTACTTCCTGCTTGTACCTTAGATCTACCTATATTAAATACACTTATCTGGTTTATGTCTGCATAAGTTTCCTCCCCTTGTAGGGGTAAAAAAAAGTAATATGCTTCACCCATATAAGCACACTATTGAAGTGAAACTGCTGCACAAAACGTTAGGAATGAAGTTTTAGTTACTATGTATAATGTATATGAAGTAGGAAAAAAACAAAGCAATTCACTATTGCACTTCATTGTCATCGGTGCATAGTAGAACAACATCGGCAATATTAAATACAGAAATCATTACTAATAAACATATCAGCGGTCACTATATATATATATCAATATTACTGACGTACTCTCACAATGTGCTCAGCAACAACAACATACATATAAAAATTTTCTCTGTTTTCTGATGTTTCCATCCTTGTTAGCAACAGCAATGCAAAGCACAGAGCTTTTTACAGCAATAAAATAAAAAAGTGTATTCTATACAACAACTAATATGGTGTACAGGAAAGATTCGATAGTAGAATACCTTAAATTAATACCATTTTTACATATATGTGAGTTAAAAATGTTACAGGCATTACTGTTCATTTCACTTAAATTTAAATCTGTGGTAATTGACGAAGACTCATATCACCCACACATAGTAACTATGTATAATATATATGAAGTAGGAAAGAAACAAATCAATTCACTATTGCACTCTAATGTCACCGGTGCACAGTTGTACAATATCGGCAATAAAAATTATAAAAATCATTTCTTATGAACATATTAGTGGTAACTCATATTACTGGCGCATTGCCATAATGTGCACAACAACAACAACATTAATATAAGATGTGCCTCGGAATATTTTAATGTTTCTACACCTAATTAGCAGCAGCTAAACAAAGCAACGATCTATGAGTATTACACATAGAAAATTTTGTCTAAGCGAAATCTACTCTCTCGTTTGTTTGCTTATTATTTCATAGATGAGTAATTTTATATTCGCTCACAAATCAGTACAATCAGTAAAGCATTTTTTATCTCTCTCTTACTCATGCGTAAGCAATCATTCTCTACGCTGCAGACGATCACGCACAAGACAATGCGCATTGTTTTTTGGGTCTCCCCACTTCGTCTCTGATGCACCTAACCTTTGATTTCTGTTACCTTTTTTTTGGACTTACACCTCGCAAAAAAAGTTTCACTTCAAAAACTTAAATCCATTGGCCGTCGCGAGAAAATTGAATTTGCTTATGAAGTCGTAGCCCAATAATGCTTCGTTTGAAATATCTTAGTCGGAAACAACTATTATCTTATGCCGTACGCTTACATCGACCACCGTCACATCTGCTACGAAGCGGGCGGGTAACCTTATTTCCCAGGCCACGCAGGTTAATTATGCACTTGTCTAAAGTGACTTTGCGCATTTCCTGTATCGACGAGGCAGTGCACAATTACACCGCTAATCTCTGCACACTTCATCAGTCTTTCGTTTTCAACCGTCTTTGGCCGTGAATAATCCGCATCTGCTTCCGGACAATTATGCGATATGTGCCTACTTGTTTTACATCGGGAACACTTCGTGCCGTTTTTACAATCCTTACATATGTGATCCGTCGACCCATAGTTAAAACAACCGCCTGTCTTTATTTTCGAAAATCTTTCTATCGAAATCGCGTATTATTTTTGCAAACGTTTCTGGCGCGATTTTTATATCTTGATTTTCTTTTAACTCGTTTTTAAGGATAGCAATTCTATAATTGGCGGAAGATTTCGCTCGTTTCCTCCACCTGACCTGCTGCCTAACCTCACTTGCACTTTTGCCCGAAACGATCATGTTAATTGCCGCAAGGGTTTTTTTAATTATTTGGGACCTTGTGTTATAGCCGTGTTTCTTAGCCCTATAGGATTTGTCTCTAATCCATACGCTGATTTTATTTGCAATTAACAATAACTTTCAATAGCCAAATTTTTCATATGATTCATTCACACTTTATTCTTTGAAGATTACACTGGCTATGATTAGTCACTTTTAGATTCGAGCCCAACACAGCACCCGCGATCTTTCACTAAAAAAAAAAACATATCAACTTTTATTCAGTTCAGAAGAAACAGTTTTTTTTAACAAAAATTCGGAATCCACTTTTGCGATGTTTTTTTTTATTTATTTTATTTTTTGGATCCTCTCGTCATAACGTGGAGTTACTTACTTACAGGTCAGTGACTTTCTGATTTTGTTTTGTTCACTCCCATTAACTGCATGTGGCTGCGGTTGAGCCCCCAAACGTAAAATGTTTATGGGAAAATATTTATTTCAAGATTAAATGGTAATGGTTAAGTAAAGTTTAAATTCAAAATTAACGCGACCTTGACTGCTTTTCGACGTTCTCGGTTTCTCGCGTTCGCGGATTATTACAACTGCCTTAACTATATTAATTAACTGCCTTAAAACATTGTCACACCGTCCACAGCCAGTGTTGGCTGCCGGCGGGTATACCCAATGTACCTTCTTCTAAATGTATATTATTTTAAAGGAGATGTAGTAAATTTGCCTTTTCTAAAAATTCGATCAATGATTTAAGATTATTGGGCTCAGTTGCTGATAGGCTTTGTGTTGGGTCTGTGTGAGGGAAGAGTTGGGATCTGCGATTGTTGAAGGAGTGGCAGGATATAAGGATTTGGATGACTGAGATAGGCAGGTTGAGGTTATAGTACTGGCAGTAGGGTGTGGATTTGCCAAAGAGCTGTTTAAGCGTGAGTAGTGTATGTCCAAGTCAAAGTCTGATAAATTTAGAAAAGCTTGAGCAGGGAAATGGGTTGTTAAATGTGAAGTGAGGGAAGTCAAGAAGTATGATACTATTGTGGTTAATTGTTTTGAAGTGGCAAGATTCCAAATAGAGTTAATTAAATTAATTAATAAGATGAGATCGTGATTGTGGTAAAAGGTGAGATGAAGGCGAGAGGCTTTTTTTGCAGCTTTATCTGCTGTTTCGTTACCTGTGATTCAGGAGTGTCCAGATAACCATATGATTATAATGCGTGGGTGGATGTTATGAACGATTTGTCTAATAGACGAGATGTAGTAACAGTCGTTTGGAGGTTTTGGATTGATGTTAAGGCGGAAAGGGAGTCTGAGCAAATTACATATTGGTTTGGTTTGTTTTTGATTAGGTTTATTGCTTCATACGTTGCTATTGTTTCAGCGGAGTAGATAGAGCTATATGGTGCTAGGAGGAATTATTTAATAACTTTGTTATTTGTAGTAATGGTGATGGATGTGCCATGTTGTGATTTGGAACCGTCAGTGTAGAGGAATGAGTATGATGCCAGGATGTTTTTTAGTTCCAGGAAATGTTTCTGGAAGGTGAGTAGGTTGTTGATTTTGAGGTTGTGGGGAAGGTTAAGGTATGTGGGTGGAGGTTTGAAAGACCAGATAGAAATGTTAATTTGGCTATTTGTTTGATAGGAAGGTTGAGTTCTTTGTTTAGAGCTATGGGTTTTTATAGGGTCGATGGTAATCTAGGAAATGATTTTGATGTGGAAATTTTTTTTTGAGGGGTGAGTTTCGCGAAAGTAGGATAACCTTACACAACTTTGCATGGGCTAGTTGTTGTGTTGTGACTGCGGTGCGTTAACTCACAGTATTAGGCCGTAGTCTATTTTGAACATGATTTGTGAGTGAGGTTACAGTTGTATTCATTGTTTGACAAGAATACGATTATTTTTAGTTTACGAGAGAGTGATGTAGAAAATGCATCTATTTGGTCGTTGAGTATTTGTTGTTCAAGTTTATGCTAAGGATTTTTAGTTTGTTTGTGTTTGGGAAAGGGGGAGGCTGCAGAAGTGATTATATTGATAACCTACAGTAGTGCTTCAGAATATTGATACCAACTGTGTATGTCATTAAGAAGGTTGTTTTAGTCTAGGGAAGTAGTGTGGCCAATCTTTTTATACCCAAATTTGTGCAAATGTCTGCAACAGGCCTGGCAGACCCCATAAAGTATATGTATTGTTTATCAGCATCGAAAGACGAGTTGATCTAGATATGTCTGTCTGTCTGTCTATATGAACAAACGGATCTCGGAAACTAAGACTCTTTTAATCCATAGGCACAATGAGTTTTTTTTTTCGATATTCCACCTATAACATATAGCTGCAATAGGAACAATCAGCAGTAAAAGTACATTTACTAATCAAACCCCGTTTTTTCAAAACATTGATAGAAAATTTTGGATGTATAAGGTATTGTCTAACCATATACTTGAATATAATAAATATTGGTTTAGTATAATATATAATTGCAATAGGAACGATCGGTTGAAAAACAACATTTACTGAGAAAAACTTTTTTGATTATTCGGATATCGTTACCAAATTATAGATTTAGTACATTAAGGTAATATCCCACAATATATCTGAATATAATAAATATAGCCTCTGCATTTCTAGTTGATTATGACTAGCATAGGCAATGAAGTCAAATAGTTTATGTAAAGTTATGGTAGGCTATTAGGAATAATATTACTGATAGAGGTGAGCCTCATGGGATTCCGTTCGATAGAGGGAGGGTGGGTGAGTAGCCATTATTTATGCAAACTTTAATTTTCCTATTTGACGGAAGGTTTTAGAATTGGAATAATTTGGCTGGTTTTGTGATGTTGGGGAATGAAGTTGGAGAATATGTTATTGTACAGGTTGAGAAGGCGGTGGATCTTCTATTACTAGTGCATTAGTGGATAGTGGAAATTAACTTGAGCTGTCTCTAGTGACCAGTATTGGCGAAATTCCTCATATATGTTTCGTTTGTTAGTTAGGAAGTTTTGTTGGTTAATGAAGTCGATACAGTGTATCTGTGTGCCACAAAATGATCTTATTTGGGACCATATGCTGGATGACGATGATTAATGGTTAATTTTGGAAGTGAAGTTATCTAGAGACTGCTGTTTTGCAATTTTGATTTATTTTTTGAATGTTTTTTGTTAAATTGGCTGCCTCTTTGTTGATGTCTGTGCTGACGAGAAATTGGTAGGATAATTCTTTTGAAGCCATGGTAAAGGTGTCCCAATTGGCGTGGTCAGTTTTGAATATGGGGGTAAGTTTGGGAATAGCGTTTGAAGGAGGATTTTGCGTAGTAGTAATAGGGTAATGGTCCCTGACGTGGAGATAAGGATCACTGAGCCAAGATTATTGAATAGCTAATAAGGAGGAGGCTAGGGTAATGTCAATATGGGTAAAGGTGTGGTGGATACTGAAGTGAGTGAGTGAGCCGTCGTTAAGAAATTTTAAGTCTGATTGCTTAATGAATTTGAAGATTGTGTTACCCCTACGGTTATTGACTGGTGAGCCTCATGAATGATGCCAACCGTTGAAATCACATGTGATGATTGTCGGTCTAATTAGGTTGTCGTAAGTTTTTTAAGCTGAAATGTTTGCTGGGTGGAATATAGGCGCTGATGTCATTTAATTTGGTTTTGGATTGAACCGAGATGCCGATAACTTCAAGGTCGTCTGCTATTTGAAGGAGGTTGCGTAGAAGAGAGTTCAGTTTTAGAAGAGCGATGCCTCCAAAGAAGTTGGATAGAGAGCTATGATAGTATAATGTGTAGTTGATAAAAGTGGATATGTTGCTTGATGTTTTAAGGTGGGTTTCTTGAAATGAAATAATTTTTAGGTTGCGTTGTTTTATTAAAATTAGCAACTGGTTATAGTTGTTGGTGTAACCAATGAGATTCCATTGTAATAAAGTTAATTGAGCCATATAAAATTGAAAAAAAATATTTAGGTGTTGTTAAGGGTAGAATAAACATTGTTTTTTTGCGAGCCCCGTTGAAAGAGTGGGCTTAAAGCCTTGTTTCAATTATGGTTGTCGAAGCCGCAGCGCCTCCCTGCTTTGTGAAATTTTAGTTTAAGTGTTGTTAATATCACTAATTGTTGTGTGATCTAATTTTTTAATTTTTGATTATGGGTTTGGTGAGGTAGAAGATTTAATGTTGTTATTAGTTTTTTCACCTGAAGTAAGCCTAAGTCTTAACTCTGATGTTACATACGATGCGTAGTTATTATTGGTGGTACCCATTGGTTCTGGTGGGAAGTCGGTCTCGTAGGCGATGATCGGCCGATCGATACTAATGGTAGATGAATTGGGTGGTTTGTGGGAGGTGTTTTTAGAGGCTTTCATTGCTAAATTTAGTTATATTGTTGAGTTGCTATTGGTAAGTTGTGATGAAGTAGTTTGCTGTGTTCCAATTTTTCAATGGTTTCTAATGCCATTCGAATTATCGGGATTTTCGGTTTATCAGGATTTCGATATAACTAGATTTAGAAAAGAAAAATACGGAGATTTTACATTTCAATTGTTTTTCACATAATGTTTAACTTTATTAGAACTAAACAACTCAATTTACATATGTATTCTCATCGTATATACTACTTATTAATTTAATATAAAAATAAAAATAGAAATTGAAATGAATTGTAGCCGGGGACAGCAAATTGGTATTGTGAAAGGAATTTGTTTACAATTGTTTTTGTGAAATGTAACCGGAGAGAACACTGAGCGACATTACGGCGACAAAATTTTCTAAGAAGTTACCGGTAGTTGAACTGAAAATGATTTTTTTTATTTAACGTTCTGCATTACGGATTATAAGAGAATTCAAAAATGAATTACGGTTTGTAAGCGGTTTTATGTTCATTCATTAAAATATTCCGAGACACATTTTATATGAATGTTTTTGTTGTTGTGCACATTGTGACAATGCGCCAGTAATATGAGTTACCACAAATATGTTTATTAGTAATGATTTCTGTTATTATTATTGCCAACGTTGTACTACTATGCACCGGTGACAATCAAGTTCAATAGTAAATTGCTTTGTTTCTTTTCTACTTCATATACATTATACATAGTATCTATGTATGGGTGACATGAGTCTTCATCATTGACCACAGATTTGAATTTAAGAGAAAAGAACAGTAATGCCTGTAATATTTTTAACTCACATATATGCGAAAATGGTATTAGTTTAAGGTATTCTACTATCGAAACTGTCCTATACACCATATTAGTTGTTGTATAGAACACAGTTTTAAATTTTATTGCTGTAGCTGTTGCTTTTTGATTTCATCAACAGAGAATATTTTTTTATTGTTGTTCTTGAGCACATTGTGTCAGTACGCCAGTAATATGAGTGACCACAAATATATTTATTAGTAATGATTTCTGTAATTATTATTGCCGACGTTGTACTACTATGCACCGGTGACAATCAAGTTCAATAGTAAATTGCTTTGTTTCTTTCCTACTTCATATACATTATACATAGTATCTATGTATGGGTGACATGAGTCTTCATCATTGTCCACAGATTTGAATTTAAGAGAAAAGAACAGTATTGACTGTAATATTTTTAACTCACATATATGCGAAAATGGTATTAGTTTAAGGTATTCTACTATCGAAACTGTCCTATACACCATATTAGTTGTTGTATAGAACACAGTTTTAAATTTTATTGCTGTAGCTGTTGCTTTTTGATTTCATCAACAGAGAATATTTTTTTATTGTTGTTCTTGAGCACATTGTGTCAGTACGCCAGTAATATGAGTGACCACAAATATATTTATTAGTATGTAATGATTTCTGTAATTATTATTGCCGACGTTGTACTACTATGCACCAGCGACAATCAAGTTCAATAGTGAATTGCTTTGTTTCTTTCCCACTTCATATATATAGTAAATAAAACTTCATTCCTATAGAGGCAGGGATTCCCAAGGCAGTGTAGTTGGACCACTATTGTATAAGCTATACACAGCCGGCATTTCGGTACCAGAGGATGAAGATGCAATGAAAGCTACATTCGATGATGACACAGTTCTACTTTATGTAAACACAAACCTTTCTACAGCCACCAACAAACCACAGGACATCATAAACAAAACAGCGGACTAG
Organism: Stegana nigrithorax; assembly: GCA_037044495.1. Lineage (NCBI taxonomy): Eukaryota > Metazoa > Arthropoda > Insecta > Diptera > Drosophilidae > Stegana > Stegana nigrithorax. The sequence continues at coordinate 13,261 of JBAMBQ010002419.1, forward strand.
TTCATATTCTATCAAAGTCAATGAAAGAAAGATTCAAAAAGTCATATACACCACAAAAACGAATATCCTACCAACGAATATTCAAATAAACGGATCTTACATTGCTGCAAGTACAAAAGCAAAATAGCTCGGAATGCATCTAGATAGTAAACTTATTGGAAAGACCACATCATGAAAAAAAATAAGCAAATCATTATCATATATAAACAACTCTACTGGCTACTTAATAAAAATTCGAAACTGATCATTTCTAACAATAGACCATAGATGAAGAAATAAAAATAAGCAACAGAAAATACTATGCATCACTAGAAAATCATTAAAACCATCAAGTTAACGCACTGACCAAACAAGAATTAACAACAGGACGAAAACTTAAGCGATTAAATTATTACTTTAAAATTAATTTTCAATTAAATTTTAATCAATCAAAAAAAAAACAAATTAACAGTACTATTTAATATAACTTGTATATAACTTGTTAATATAACTTCCCAATTAATTTTAGAAAATAAATAATAACCGTTACTACAGTTAATGTATTGATAGTAAAATGTAAACCCAAAAAAAAGTATAAAGTTAGTAATAAAAACAAAAACACAAATTTTGGAAAAAACAAAAAAAAAAAAATAAAAATTAACTTGGACAAAATAAACTAGAAAGGCAGGGCTATAGTCGGGTGTAACCGACTATAGAAAACCCTGTACCCAATCCAAAACAAAAAAAAATTTTTTTTTTAGTAAAAGCCATTTTTCGGCTGATCGTTCCTATGGCAGCTATATGTTATAGTAAACCGATATTTATCATATTCAGGAGTATGATTGGATATTACCTAAAACTGTTAAATCCGAAATTTGGTAACGATATCTTAATAAACAAAAAAGTTTTTCTCAGTAAATGTTGTTTTTCGGCCGATCGTTCCTATGACAGCTATATGATATAGTAAACCGATATATAATATATTGAGATATGTAATTGGACATTAGCTAGAACTGTTAAATCCAAAATTTGGTGGAGATATCTTGAAAAACAAAAGGGTTTTTTTTACTAAATGTGGGTTTTCATCCGATCGTTCCTATGGAAGCTATATATTATAGATCGAATATCGAAAAAAAAAATAAACTCGTTATGCCTATGGATTGGGAGAGTCTCCGTGCAAAATTTGGTGGTTGTAGGTCTTACCGTTTCCGAGATCCGTTTGTTCATACAGACGGACAGACAGACGGACATGGCTATATCGACTCGCCTTTCGATGCTGATCAAGAATATATATACTTTGTGGGGTCTGCCATGCCTCCTTCTGCCTGTTACATACATTTGCACAACTTTAATATACCCTTTACCATTGTTTGGTGCAGGGTATAAAAATGCCAATTCACAAAGATTTTTATTAACGAATCTAGAAAATATCCGAAAACACGCGTCTTTATGTCCAGGGTTGTATATGTTGGCGTTAGGTTGTTAAGGTTGTTACTGATTTGGCAATTTTTAATTTCTAGTAATTTGTTAGTATTTTTGCCTCAGTTTATTATGTTTTTTATGTAGTCAATGGTTTGGTCAATAGTTTTGACTGGATTAACGTAGATTTGGGTCTGAATTGTGTTGTCAATGTGCTCACGGAACGTTTCCCAGTAAAAATTTTTATTATATTCGGATAACAATCGTAAGCCAACAACAACAATAAAAAACCAAAAACTAAAACACAAAATTCAATACAACCAACAATGCAGAATTATTGGTTGAGTGCGCTTAATACAAACACAACAAAATGATTCGATATTTTGCAAACGTTAGACATCGAAACAACCGACATGGCACAAATTCAATTAATTCTACAAAAAAAAACTTAAAATTACCCAAAATAATAATTTCTGCTGGTAATCACAAGACAGTGGCTTTTGTCTGCAAAATTACCGAAAACGGTGGTCAAGTAAAATATGCGCTATGCTCCGGGAGTGTCACGTACAACTATAAAGGCTGTGAAATCTACAAGGCTCTGAAAATCCGGCGTTGTCCACCCTTGCGTGAACCGCCACCAAATGATTCTTTACAAAGCGCCGTAACCCATTTCACAACCAAACACAACCAACTTGACGGTACCGGACACGGTGGCTCCGCCATCATCATTAAAAGTAATATAAAGTTCACAACAATGCACAGTTTCTGCACCCAGCACATATATTCAAAAACGTTCTTTTGTGTGATGAATTTGGGTATTTCACCATCTCCCCCCTAGACATAAAATTACAGAATATGAATATATAAATTATTTCAATTCTCTAGGCCCAAGGTGTATTTGTGCAGATGACTTTGACGGCAATTATATAGTTTGGGATTCATAATCACAACAGTAAAAGAAAAAATCCTATTTAATGCAATAAGATCGATCAAAGAGTTCGATATAAGTTCTGGTGAGCTAACATATTGGCCCACAGATTCTAATAAAATTCCCGACCTTATAGACTTTTGCTTAACCAAAAACTTTAATTCCTATCAGTTATGTATTTAAAATCTACTAGACCTTTCTTCTGACCACTCGCCACTATTACTGACTTACTCGTATCAACTTAACAAAGTAATCAAAACGCACCATATGCAATATGTAATAAGAAAACGGACTGGGACTCTTTTCGTGCCTAAACTTGATGAAACAGCACTTTCTTTTTCTTCAAATGAGCTTTGGTTTCAACAGTATTTTTTTTTTTCGTTCCTTTTATCCATTTTTTCAAAGTAACAAAAATTCTTTCACTAAAAATGCTATGACTCAGATACTAATAGTGCAAATTTATACACGCGCTTTTTAAAGGTTAGGGCTAACTAAAAATCATATGGATTT
>JBAMBQ010002421.1:0-22501 GCA_037044495.1 Stegana nigrithorax
GTTCAAATCTAATCAAGCAACGTGTAACACACAAATTCAAATTCAAGAGCAATAAAAAATCGAAAACAAACTGAAATCATATCATAGCATTAATACTCGCGTTGATACGACTACCACAGAAAGAATCATACATTTTGCCTCTTCATATTTCATTATTCCGAATTTGAGTATTTCTCAACATAGCTTCACTAAAAAACGTTCGACAGTTATAAATCAGAGGGCATTACAGCACTTTGACTTCCAACATACGCAGCCCGCCGCTGCCTGTTTTTGTCATTTCAATTTGGCAAGCAGTTTGTATGAGATGCGTCTTCTTTTTGAGGTGAAATTAGTGTTGAACACAAAGAGAGAAAATGTAGCGCAAATAGCAAAACCCGTGTTATGAATTAAATTGTTATAAATGTTAACATAAAAGTTCGTCAATTTGATGGCGCGGAAATCCTTTTAAAAACAAAATATTCACAAAAACTCGTACATGCCCTAGTTTTTTCAATCAATTAACATATTGTTTATATACAAAAATAACTTCAATTTCCGAACATATGATAGTGCTATGCGACGTAAAAATTTAGAAAATACCAAATCGGTGTTAGATTATATAAGAGTGTAGTGTAATAACATTATAATGAAATGAAAGTTTAGATACTTTAAATTGGAAAAAAAAAAAATACTGAGATCATAACTATTTGCAACTTACAAAATTCTTCAAGTACTATAGGTTTACACATCTTCAGTGTGATCCGACTCTGATTGTTTTTTTTTTTTTAATTTTATTAATTAGTTTTTGTAATCTTCTAGTAATAGTAATCTTTGTTAAGTAGATAAAGCAGCTGTTGACCATTATCGGTCGTAGCTAATTAGCAGACACTAGTTCTGGTTTCGTAAGTCCTTTTGTTTGGTAGTGCGCTCCCACAACGACTGCGAAAAAAAAAAATCTCAACATGATTTGTTGTCTGTGACATTAAAATCCACAACAAAATAAACAAGTTCCAAAACGCATGTCAAAAATGGACGCAACAAAACATGAGGAAAAAATGCACATCTGGGTCAAGCACTAGTACTTTCGCAATTAATTTTACAGCGTGTTAACAAATTCAGAATTTGACAACAATGATTTTTGTCAGTTTTCTGAAAAGTAACTCTGGTATATGAACTGCACAAATTCCAGCAACTGCAACAATGAAAGTTGCGTAAGGAAAGTGCATTTTTTTGTTTTATAATTGTTTTTTAATGACTTTTAAATTATTCTAGAGTAGATATTCTTCTGTAATCATGAAGTTTTACTGATTTTTGGCATTTTTCTGGTGTTGCAGAAACTTTGTAACAATAATTTTGGTCTTTTCATCCTATATCCTTCCCTTTTTGGGATGTTATTATTTACAAAAAAAATTGTCTTTTTTTATATTTGAGTCAAAAACAGAATTCACTAAAGCTTCCATTGTAATATCAAAATATCCACTGCACGAAAGTTCCGAATGGCAGTCAGCATTCCGCACATACCCTATGTCTGGCGTCAGTAGCAAATTTCGGCGAGATTGGGGGAAAACAATAATAATAAAAATACAGAAAAAAAAAAATAACGCAAGATATTATAATAACACAAAAAATATAATCAAAACAATAACAATCATATAAATTATAATACTTAGTGATATTAACAATAAACAAAAATTTTAATAAATAATAATAAAAACAAGAAAATTTAACAACAATTAGAAAAAGTCATCTTTTGGCCGATCGCTCCTATGACAGTTATAGTAAACCGATATTATTCAAATTCAGATATATGTTTGGATATATATATTAATTAATCCAAAAATTGGTAACATTATTTTATTAAATAAAAAAGTTTTTCTCAGTAAATGTTGTTTTTCGGTCGATCTTTCATATGGCAGCTATATAACATAGTAAACCGATATACATAATATTGAGATATATGATTGAACATTATCTAAAACTATTAAAACCGAAATTCGGTAATGATATCATGAAAAACAAAAGAGATACTGTTAGTAAATGTGGTTTTTTGTCCGATCGTTCCTATGACAGCTATATGTTATAGGTTGAATATCGAAAAAAAAACTTGTTTAGTAGTCTTCCTGCCAAATTTGGTAGCTGTAGGATGGACAGACAAACGGACATTGCTAGATCGACTCGTCTGTCGATGCTGATCAAGAATATATAAACTTTTACATATATTTGCATAACTTTAATATATCATTTTTTGGTATAGGGTATAATTAATGCTAAAATGAAATAACTTGAGTGTAATCGTTAATGATATTGTTATGCAGGAACATTATTTTGTTTTTTTTTGTATCGGGATTAGTTATTATATTTTAAGCATTTGAAAATGCCTTATCAGACAGTGCACTAGTTGCAGGTGTGGCAAAAATTTTCCAGCAGAATACAAAACAAGTATATAATTTTTTTATTTGCATTTCACCATGTAAGGCAATTAAAATTATTGCTAAATGTAACATTTTTGTTCAAATGTCTTTGTTTTTCGTATTCCAATTCGTCAATGTTATTGTTCCTTATAGGATTCGATTCGTCTGCGAATGCATCATCATCATCAATATACATATGTTGCATTTTGGACAGGTGCTTCATCATTGCATTCTAGAAATGTTTTAATCATTTCCTTACATTTCGCTATGGTAATACTTTTTTCATTGCACAGAATTTCTTATAATATTAATGTTTTCGGAAGCAGTTTCTATTGGATCGTAAGCAGAATTGAACAAAATTGCAAATTTCAAATTTTTACGCAGTGCAAAATTTTAACCGAAACCCCAACCCAAAAATCAAAATTAATTAAAAACTTCAATATGCGAGATTTGGGACAATATACCCAATAATTACGAAAATAACAATTGAAATTCACAATTAACTAAAACTACTTCAAATACACATTAAATATTTACCATATTTTCAATATTTTGTAGCATTATTACTTATTAATCATAAAAGCAAAAACTCAATGACTGTCAAAATCGTCTTCTACGTAAACAAACTAGAATCCCAAATAACCTTGTGAAAGCGATGAGTACAGTGAATGTTTTTCTTGTTCCACTCGTTTCTTTTTGAGTTCGGTTCGTTTTTGCTTGCAAACGTTTGCTATGTAGAGCACTTTTGCTCTCTCAGAACTCAGTGGTTTTGTAACTGGTTACTGAAAGTGAGTACCAAATATAACGATACTCAGTAATGCCAAGCAACTGAATGGTGCCATGCAGATGTCTAATTTCTAGAGACTTTGATATGACACTACAAAAATTAAGTTTTTTACTTAGGTCTTATATATGTAATATATAATTAAAGAAGTCTTAATCCTAACTTTATATATAAAAGAAAGTCGTTTTATATAAATAAATCCAAAATTACCTCTATAACGATTTTAAAGAAAAAAAAATGGCAATTTTATTTTAAACTAGCTCACACGGCAGACGTTGTACTGCCCTTTTTTTCACATGATGATGAATATAGCTTCATTTTGATTATAATACATATGCTATACTGCCCATTTTTATAATGTATCCTATTTCCCCGGTGTCCTCAACAAATATACCAAATTTCATAAAATAGAATGCTTTTTTATTGTCTTTTATATATATAGGCGTGTCACCGCCCACTTTTATTATGCACCTTTTTTCTCCCGGCGTCCTTTGCATATATACCAAATTTCATCCACCCACCTTAAATACATTAAGAGATACAACGATTTTAGTTTTTCGTTTATATGGAGGGGGCGGTCGAGGGGGAGGTAGCTTAAAATTACTGTGCTATAAACCTTCCCAGGAGTAAACTCAGCAACTTCCTAAAGTTTCATCCCGATCGGTCAAGTAGTTTTAAAATGCTTAGGGAACATACACACAGACATTCTTTTGTATATATATAGAAGAAGAAGATTGTCAGCAACATAAACTTTTTATTTGCCATTACTAGACCGAATCAAATACATGATGAAATTTGACATATTTCGTCAGCAACAAGGAATAAAAGGTACTTTCTGGAATTTCATTTAGTAACAGAAAACGTTACAAAATAATTTACAAGAACAAAAAAAAATGTTCCAACTACTGAGTCACAAGTGTTCGGATGATGCGAATAAGTCTCTAGTGTAAACAATTTTGATGTAGCAAGAATCGAAGTTTGTAACAATCGAATATGTGCAAAAATCGAGTCTACTGTACTGTGATTCCATTATATTGGGACTATTAATTTTCTCAACACTGTAGATTTACATAAAAATATAACGTGTATGTAGAAATGGATACAAACTCGCAAGTTAATACAAAGACGCTTTTATAAATGATTATTATCACCGCAATGGTGAAGAAGAGTTACAAATTGTGTATAGTATGTAAATTCTTGCCAAAAACTGCCTGTTTAGTCTGCTTAAAAACTATTTAAGTTACAGTAAATACTCAAATAAATTTTGTTATTCAAGTAACTGCAACACATTTGTGAGCAATTTATAAATATTGACTTGAAGTTACATTTTATGATAAGATATTGGCTTAATGTGAATAAACATATGCATTATTTTACTGAATCATTTAATAAAAAGTTTTATTGAGAACCTTACTGAGATAATGTCATTAACTTTTAAGTCAGACACTAATGAGGCCCATAGTCAATAGGGTTTTTTCTCTTGGCCTACGTATACGGCCGGCATTATTGTAGGAACATTTAATAAAAGCTAAACCAATTTAATTTATACCATAATATGAACACTCGACGTTCACAAAAATTTATAGTTAATATTACTTATTTAATTTCGTAGTAATAATTAAATGTATGAGAACCGCTAAACATCATAAAACAGTGGATATAGATATTACAATTAATTTTTACATTTTTGCATGAGTCACTCACCTGTGTGTCATTCAATATTTCCAAATGTTCACCCTTGCGAAAGCTTAAATCCTCATCAGTGCGTGCATCATAATCGTAAAGAGCAACAAATATTTTTGCATTTGCATTCGAGGTTTCGTTATCGGGAATTTGTGGCACCGGCCGTATTGGTTCCTGTGGCTGTCCAATGGGCATTGGAATTTGTGGCACGCCCACAACGCCGATTGTGGCCGCAGGATCATCATGTGGATTGCGTTCGACATGAGTTTTGTCGTTGTCAGCTTTTTCTGTACGTAGACAATTGCCCATTGTGTGGCTGATATTGTTACTTCTAACGCTACTGTTGCTATTATCGTTGATTGTGTTGCACTACAGCTATATGTATTTTATGTATTGCTTATGTTGATTTTGCTTAATGCAAGTATAAAATGTGAAATATTTCACTTTTGTTTATGCTAAAATAGCACATACACTGTTTATTGTTTACACTAACGGCGTATGCGAGAAATGGACGTGAAGAGTATTTGAGCTATTTGACTCGCACTTATTGGGTGTTGGCACTTATTTTTCGATTTTCGTTTAATTATAATAGCACAAAAAATAAAGTAACTTGTATATTAGTAGTTTTGTTACTGTTTTTGTGGTTTTAGAAGCAGCTTTAAACTCCGAAACAACAAAATTACGTATAAATTGAACTGGTTAATATATTGAACATTAAAAACGCTGAATACAATTAAGACGACGGTATATATGTGTGCGTGTTTTCTGTGATGCTGGCGACTTTAAAAGCTGTTGAAGACAACAATCACGATATGAATCAAACGCTTAAAAAATTAAACTTAACAACCCTACCACATACACATAGAATTAAGGTTATTTTACAGTAGATGCGTTTTACATTTTTATTACTTGTTTAAGTTGTTTTCACGGAACATATCTTCTTTTTTCTCTTCTCTTCCAGTTTCGCAGCGAAGTGGTCTGATAGGCTGGTCATGTGTTGTAAAATTACATGACATACCAAACCATTCTGCGTTGCACACTGAAATTGCTAGTGTGCGTTTCAACACTAAAAAGTGTAGTATTTGAAAACACTGACGTGTTCAGTGTTGTATCAGAGAATATGTACACTAAGAAGGCGCATCTCATACAAATTCTTTGCCAAATTGAAATGACAAAATCAAGCAGCGGCGGCCAGCGTGTGTTGGAAGTCAAACTGTTATAATGCCCTCTGTCGGAATATATTTTCTGCTCTATGTGTTTGTTTCTTTCCTTTGCTATGCATGTGCTGCTCGCACTCATGCTTTGAACAGAGAATATAAAGTAATAAGAAGACGCATCTCATACAAACTAAATTTCAAGTTGCAATGACAAAATCAGGCAGCGGTGGGCACCGTGTAGTTAAGGACAAACTGAACTTGCGATAGCAAAATTTAGAAATCTGTTCTAATTTACTCTTTCTGTTATTGTTTTCCCTGTCCTACCTACACATGTGCTGCTCGCACACATGCTTCTTATGAATGTTGCTTGTTTTTACTTTGACTTTGTTTGTGCGATTTTCATATGATTTGTGTTCATATTGCTTCCCTTTCCGTCCCTTTTCGGCTAACACAGGTGCTGCTCATGGTGTAATAAAAAGAAGGTGACGCCAATCGGGCCTTGTTCTCTCTCGAAATCGGACCACTCTCATTAGAAGGCCGCCATTTTCTATTTGTGATGTCATAGGACAAATTTAGGGTATTTTTTAGCTGAAATTAGTGTTGAACATTAAGGGGGAGTGTAAAGCAAATAGCATAACTAGTATTGTCAATTGCGGTTGCGTTTTGATCAGCTGTGTTATTGTCAACAAAGTTAATATTCAAAAATTCAAATTAAAAATGCAGTGTGCAGTGGAAAATTGCAGTAATAAAACGACTGCCAATAATGATAAAAGCATAAGTTTTTTTTACCTTTCCAAGCAGCAAAAAACTGCGGGATCAATAGCTAAGGTTTTGCAACAAAACCGATCCGCTAAGTAATTATTGGCGAGTATGCGAATATCATTTTCGCAAAGAAGATATAATTGGCAAAGTTCAACGAATTTTTCAGGAATTTCAGGCAGTATAACATGAAAGTTATCGCAAATTTAAACAGGTAATAAAGCAATAAACATAATTTAGTTCACACACATAACACCAGTTGAATTATATTATGCCATATATATGTTAACAGAAAAGCTGCATATATTTCGTCAATTTAATGGCACGGAAATCCTTTTAACAACCAAATATTAACTCAAATATGCCGTAATTTTTTCAAAATATTAACATATTTCTTTATTTACAAATTGCAACTCTGTATCCAAAAATATGATAGTGTTGTGCGGCGTAAAAATGTTGAAATCAGCTCAAAATACCCCAAATTCATGTGACGTCACAAACATAAAATGGCGGCCTTCTAATGAGAGTGGTCCGATCAGGGACACATATTGGCACCACCTTCTTTTTATTACACCATGGGTGCTGCTCGCACTATTGCTAAGTGTGAAGTTTTGTTTATTTTAGGGTTGGTTTTTGATTTTTGATGTTATGAATGAATGGTTAAATATGCAAGACATTTTGTTGCGCATTTTTGCATTAATTAAAATGTAGTTTCTAACAATGGCGCATGTTTCTATTACTGCACTATATATAATTTATTATTAAAATCTACGCATCTGGTCTCTGAAAATATATGTACATGGGTCGGCATATGACGACCCAGCCCTCTTTCGGCAGCTTATATTTGGTATACTGTTCTAATTATTTGATATTCTGTTCTAATTTGAGTTTCAAGAGACTTTTTAAGTGTCAAGAGACCTGCACGTGGAGTCGCTCTTCTTAATTGCTTGACTTTTGCTTTGATGACGAGGATTTTTTGTTTTCATATGATTGTGGTTGATGGACTAGCCGATTGCGCATATTTGTTTTTGCTTATTTTTTTTATAGTTGTCATGTGCGGGGCGATTGCCAAAAATACAAAATATTTTTTTTGCTTTGTGTTGCTGATGCTTCTTTATTATCATATCCATTTCATTCTGGTTTTCATGTGTGCCTGGTATAAAAAGGCCGTCTTATTCAATTTGTGTATGCATTTAGACAGTAACACCTGCAGTATGTGTATATACACACACTAATAAGCGAATTTTTCATGATTTCAGAAGTTTCAATTGTTTAGCTATTCTATTTTTCTCGCTTTTCTATTCTAATTATATAAAATTAAAGACGAAAATTTTGTCACGCTTTCAAGCAAAATATACAGAACCGATTTTAATAAATTTTTTTTTTTAAAATCACATTTATAAAATAAATCTAACTGAGTGGCATACTTACTTTTAAATTTTTTTTTAATTAAATATGTTTTTTTTTTAGAATTAAGTTATTACAAATACAATAAATTAATCACCATAAAAACGTTCGTACATTTACTGCTTATATTTTGTTGTACGACGACTTTGTTGTCTTGCCGAACGAAAAGCCGAAAGAATAGCCGAACTATGCTCACAGAGCAGCTTTTCGTCACTGCATATAAATATTGTGTTTGTTGTTTTTTTTTTTTTTGGTATTATATTATAAATTGTTTTATCAGATTCTAATTAGGATATTTGAAGGAATTACTAATTGGACAAAGAAAAAGCATGTGCTCTCTTTTTTTCTCATGCTTTTAACGGGTTTGACAAACGAAACAATGGTTGCACAACCTGGACAGAAAAAAAAAGCGAAGCGAAGCGCGCCGGGATTGCTAGTTATAAAATATTGGCTCGGCTTCTTTATTGTTACGGGCATATATTTCTCAAAGCTGATTCTTCACGCTTTGGATGTGTGCATGAAAAAAGTCAAAGCCAATTAGAATATTTTGCAGTAATTACTCATTATTGCTGAAAATTTTTGCGTGCAAAATACATTTATTGAACAATGGTTATATTTTTCAGTTCATATAAAACAAAAATTTGCCATGCATTCAATTGAACTGGCGATCATCGAAACACCAGATCGTCGAGCAGCACATGCATAGCAAAGGAAAGAAACAGAAAGACAAAGAGCAGAAAATATTTTTCGACAGATGGCAGTATAGCAGTTTGCCTTCATACACACGCTGCCCGCCGCTGCCTGATTTTGTCATTTCAATTTTTCAAGCAGTTTGTATGAGATGTGTCTTCTTAGTATACATATTCTCTGCTGACGAGTTCAATGAGATTTTTCACATTCAGATTGTTTGTAGCAGAGAATATGTATAATAAGAAGACGCATGACCCCGTTGAAAACGTTTGCACCTGGGTCCTGTCGCCAGGACCCTGCCGTAAGATGGCGTGGGACCCGGACTTTATCGTAAGGTGGCATATATTTTTTCTTGTTTGTAGTTCTTGGGCTAGCCGAATGCTAACATTTGTTGTTGCGCTTTTTTTCTTTTTCAGTGCTAGTTGTATGTGTGTGGTGATTGTCTTCATACACAAAGCCTTTTTTTGATTGTAGTTGTTTGGCTTGCCGAATGCTTACATTTGTTGATGCTCATTTTTGTCGTGGCGATTGCCATTTTTTTGGCAATGCATAAATGTTGTTGTTGCTGAATTAGACGAGTGTGCAAATTTCTTGCAGCAGACAATTCTATTGCTTGGTACATTTTACGAGTGCCGTGTATGAAAAGTCGCTGCTCGACGGTTCCGTCTGAAATACACGTGTTTGTGTGTGCATGCAGAAAATAATTTTAAAAGTTTGAATTGCCAAGCTAGCTCATATTTCTTCGTTTTGAGAAACTATTCTGCTTCTTCTTAATTGCTTCGGGAATTTCATTCTGCTTTTGATGTGTGCCTGGTATAAAAAGGCTGACGTATTCAATTTTTGTATGCATTTGGATAGCAATACCTGCAGTATGTGTATACACACACACTAATAAGCGAATTTATCATGATTTTAAAAGTTTCAATTGTCTAGCTTTTTCATTTTTCTCGCTTTTTATAAAATATTGGCTCTGCTTCTTTATTGTTATGGGCATATATTTTCTCAAAGCTGATTCTTCACGCTTTGGCTGTGTGCATAAAATAGTCAAAGCCAATGAGAATATTTTGCAATATTTACACATTATTGCTGAATTGCGTGCAAAATACATTTATTGAACAGTGGTTATATTATTCAGTTCATATAAAACAAAAATTTGGTATGCACTTAATTGAACTGGCGATCAGTCGAAACACCAGATCGTTCAGATTGTAGTGCAGTGCGCAAAATATGAAATGAAGACATTTTAAGCAGGCTACGCCAAATATGAATATTTAGTGGACTATTTATTTCGATCTTTGACAGGTAACTGCATTCAATAAATTGAGCAATATGAATGGATAAATATGGAAATCTTAGGATTTTCATATAATTGTAGTAATGTATATGAATAATTATTATTAATTTATAATTAAAAAATATAGTGCAATGATAGGAACATATGCAATTATTAAAAATTAATTATATATTAAATAATGCAAAAATGCGCATACAAATGTGTTTGATATTTAACCATTCATTCATTACTTACCAAATATCAAAAATCTACCCTAAAATAGACAAATCTCACATTATTAGTGCGAGCAGCATACGAATAGGCAGAAAGGGAAACAATATCATTTGAAATCACATCAAAAGCGCATACATAAAAAAATTAAAACTAAGATTAAAAAAAAGACAAGCAATTTTCATCAAAGCATGAGTGCGAGCAGCACATGCATAGCAAAGGAAAGAAACACAAACACAAAGAGCAGAAAACATTTTCCGACAGATGGCAGTATAGTAGCTTGACTTCTAACACACGCTGCCCGCCGCTGCCTGATTTTGTCATTTCAATTTGGCATGCTGTTTGTATGAGATGTGCCTTCTTAGTAAATATATTCTCCGTTTGTAGTAAGCAGATGATTGTGGGATCCAAGCTTCAAGGAAGCTTGCCAGACTTTCCATAGACTTCATATTGGCAGCTCAGAAAACGCTGACGCAAATTAATCTAACACTATTTGCGTGTCCGCAGAGAGCTACGTTATTCTCTCTCAGTATAGTACAAATTTGTTTCCCGCGCGGAAAAAGCGCACATGTATTTCAGCGATAATATGATTTTCCGATTTTCAAAGGGTTTTCACCTCACCACGCCGGTTTGTAACCTTAGAAAAATGTCTAAACGTAAGTCCTGGGATACGACACAATCGAGATTTTAATTTGTTCACCACTATTTCACTGGAACAGGGCTTACAGAGCACGAAATCATTCCTTCTCACTCTCACGCATAGTTCTACTCTCTTCTGCCAATACAAGGCAAGTACTTGAATTGAAAATCGACGTTTTTCTAAGTTAAAAAAGAAAATTACGTTTAAGTAGATTAAAATGACTGATATGAAATCGTTTTTGCACGAATTTTGTTTGAAAAATGAACTCGTACCAAAATTTGATATGCGCGCTGTTGGTAAGGATACTTTGACGGGTTAATAAAAGCCTATTGACATTTACGGAAACTATAAATTTCAGGCCCGAAACACCGCCAGCGATTTTTATGCGAAGTACGTGTAGATCAATTTCCTTATGTTGCTGTTGGAAATTCGACGACAAAGAAAGATGCTGAAAAGAATGCTGCGCGTGATTTTGTAAACTATCTGGTGCGTATTGGGAAAATCAATGAACGAAATGTGCCTGGAGTGCCAAGTGCATCATCTTGCGCATCAACTGCTCCCGCTGCGACAAGAGGTGAAAATCACAGCGTTGGTGGTGGGCAAAAGCAAAGTGATAACTTTAGACAACAGGAGTTGGGTGAAGCCTATCGACCGCTTAACCACGATGGTCGCAATCGTTTCAATGTTTTCGATCACGTTCAGGAACAAAAGGACATGAATGAAGCCGAGTCAATCGATGTGAATGCCGCCATACACGGTAATTGGACTATTGAGAATGCTAAATCGCGGCTAAGTCAATATACTCAAATGAATAAAATAGTGGACACTTATAAGTTTACTCCTGTGGGTCCCGACCATGCGAGGTAAGTTGTTTTATTAGTCGTTTAGCACTTTTTACAGCTTGGCTGTCGTAACGTATGACGACCAGGCCGTAAGTAATTTTCTGCAATTGGCTTTCTTAATTTCGATTAAAGCGAAATTCTGAAAGAAATTTTATATAGAATGCAGTTGAATAGAAACAATTGAGTTCAGCATGATCTGCAAACATCCACTAGAACGACAAGACGTACAAATATGTGCAAGATTTTTGGTTTACTTGGCAAATAATCTTTTTTTTTAGTTTAGTGCATCTATGAAATTACCATTTTTTTTTCGATTTAACTTTTTCTGCCAAGTTAACTTAAAATATAAAAACTTTCTTAGACCAATTTGCAAAGCTAATATCTAAAATGATGTTTACAGATCATGCTGAACACCTTGTAGGTGTCAAAGGTAAGTCTTTATACGTTAAGCACAAAGTCCGTGAATTGTGTGAAGAGATTACTAATAAAAAAATCCAATTTTTCGTAACTGATCAAATAGAAAATGTCCACGGAATAGTAATGCTTAAAAAAATATATAGATTTTTAATATAAAAAGCATTGAAGCCCGTCTAAGTTGAACATAGTTTCGTCCTACTTAGCTAGCTGGGTGTAAGAATATTAGTGTGATCTCTTCGTATATATTCTCGAGGGCGTACGTAAGTATAATTTTTTTTATTGCATATCTAATCAATGTCGATTCGTTTTAGGAGTTTCATGGCTGAGTTAACCATAAGAATTCCTGAGTTAGGACGATGTGTATCTGCACGCGAAACTGGCTCTAACAAACAATCGGCGAGCAAGTCATGCGCATTGTCAATTGTGCGACAACTTTATCACTTTGGGGTGATACAAGCATTCACAGGTTCATTCAAAATAAAAAAAGACGAAGAACTGAAGCCGTATCCAGTTAAATTGGATACGGCGTTGGTTAATAAAATGAAGTCAGTGGTTGGCGATCTTAATTTAACTGCAGTTGAAGTACGAAATGTTAAGTTCGAAACAGAAGATTCGACGATTTCGTTAATGGTTCGTAAAATATTTTGCAAATGAAGTTTATGGTCGTTGATATTATGATAATTCTTTAAAAGGATAACTCGGTTAAATTGCAAACGGGCGGAATAGATTCTGATAAATCACAAGGCTGCGTTATATCTTGGTCACCACCGAAACCAATGTGGAATCCATGGACATCTTGTAATATTGATGAAGGACACCTCGCGACTGCTACACTTGATGATTTATCTATGGAATTGGAGCGTATTAACCGAGATAAACGCAACAACAATCCGAATTTTAGGGATTTTCTTAGCTTTCGCGAAAAATTGCCAATTGCTGCTATGCGTTCTGATATCATGAACGCCATCAATGAGAACTCGGTGGTCATCATACGTGGCAACACCGGCTGCGGTAAAACGACACAAATCGCGCAGTATATACTAGAAGACTATGTTGACTCGGGTCAGGGCGCCTATGCAAACATTTATGTAACACAACCCAGGCGCATATCCGCAATATCCGTTGCGGAACGCATTGCAACCGAGCGGTGTGAGAATTTGGGTGAATCGACCGGATACTCCGTACGTTTTGAGACAGAACTCCCACGCCCATATGGTGCAATACTTTTCTGCACAGTGGGCGTATTACTTCGCAAGCTTACGAAAGGCTTGCACGGTATTTCGCACATAATTGTCGATGAAATCCATGAACGCGATGTTAATAGCGATTTTCTACTTATCATATTGCGCGATATGGTGAGGACCTTTCCTGACTTACGCATTATTTTGATGTCAGCTACAATTGATACGTCATTGTTTTCGAAATATTTCAACAAGTGTCCAGTATTGGAAGTGCCCGGACGTGCTTTTCAAGTGCAACAGTTCTTCCTGGAAGATTGTTTGGAAATGACGAAGTTTGTACCGACAATGGAATCGCGTAAAAAGCGTAAAGAACGTGATGAAGAAGAAAAACTTACGCTAGACAATAACAGCAAAGATGAACAGGACAGTGAAAATATGAACAAAATTTGTGATGTCAGGTACTCGGAGCAAACGCGCAACTCACTGGCCGCGTTGTCCGAATCCGATTGCTCGTTTGAGCTAATTGAGGCGCTGTTGCAACATATTAGATCTAAAGACATACCGGGAGCAATTTTGGTCTTCTTGCCTGGCTGGAATCTTATCTTTGCGCTGATGAAATATCTGCAAAGTTCTGCAATTTTCGGCAATAACAATCAATTTCGTATATTACCCTGTCACTCGCAAATACCAAGACAAGATCAGCGTAGAGTCTTTGAGCAGGTACCCAATGGGGTTACAAAGGTGATTAAAGAAAAACTTCCAAAGCTTATTCTTTATGCTTTCTATAAATGTTTATTTTTTAGATTATACTCTCAACCAACATCGCGGAGACATCGATTACCATCGATGACATTGTCTTTGTAATTGATATTTGTAAAGCACGTATGAAGCTCTTCACATCGCACAATAATCTTACAAGTTATGCGACTGTTTGGGCAAGTAAAACTAATCTGGAGCAACGTAAAGGACGTGCAGGACGTGTGCGCCCAGGATTTTGTTTTACACTTTGCTCGCGTGCGCGTTTTGCCAAGCTCGAAGAGAATTTGACACCGGAGATCTTTAGGACTCCTTTACACGAAATTGCGCTTACGATTAAGTTGCTCAATCTTGGTGCTATTTACACATTCTTATCGAATGCATTAGAAGCACCGCCCGCGGATGCAGTCATTGAAGCTCAAGTATTGTTACGCGAAATGCGTTGTCTGGACGAAAATGATGAGTTAACACCATTGGGTCGTATTCTTGCACGTTTACCAATAGAGCCACGCCTTGGCAAAATGTTGGTTATGGGCACAGTATTCGGTTGTGCTGATTTAGTGGCCAGTATGGCTTCGTATTCGAGCACTTTCTCGGAGATATTTGCACTTGATATCAATCAACGTCGTTTAGCCAATCATCAAAAGGCGTTGGGTGGTCGTAAGTGTTCGGACCATGTTGCCATGATTAATGCCACGCAGATGTGGGAGAACGCAAGAGATCGGGGCTTAGACGAAGAGGAACGTTTTTGCGAGTGGAAAGGTTTGCAATTGTCAACAATGCGTGTCATGTTCGAAGCTAAAAGTCAATTGCTTGATTTGCTAGAACAATCCGAATTTCCCGCAGAGGCATTGGTACCACATCGCATCGATGCTAATAGTGATGATCCGGTGCTAGACATGTCGATTGCATTACTTTGCATGGGTCTTTACCCGAATGTATGCTTTCATAAAGAGAAACGCAAAGTTTTAACAACAGAATCAAAAGCAGCGCTATTACATAAGACTTCAGTGAATTGCAGTAATTTGGCAGTGACCTTTCCATATCCGTTTTTTATATTTGGCGAGAAGATACGCACGAGAGCAGTTTCCTGTAAACAATTAACAATGGTGGCTCCTCTACATTTGATGTTGTTTGGCTGCCGAAAAATCGATCTTTTGCGCAACAATATCGTGCGATTGGATAATTGGATAAATTTTGAAATGGATCCGATGCAAGCAGCCCTTATTGCGGCACTTAAGCCGGCATTGGAGAATCTTGTGAGCATTGCATGTGCTGATCCGGATCAAATTTTAAAATTGCCGAAACCATATTCAAGTCTCGTTGATTTGATCAAAGATCTATGCATTATGAATGCAGGTGATTATGGAATAAAACGTAACACCGGAGTGTTGCCACATCAAGTCCGTGGCAGTAGCAGTGCTGGTGGTGGCGGCAGTAGTAGTTATGGTGCCAGTGCTAAACGGAGTCGCATGGACGGCTTCGGTGGTGGCAACAGCAACGGCAGGTATGTCGGAGATAACTATGGTCGGGCAGGTCACAATTATGGTAGTAGTGGTGGCCGTGGGTGGTGTGGCAGTGTGGGTAGTGGTAACTATGGCAGCGGCGGCAACTTTAACGTTGGAACTGGTAGTAACAATGGCGTCAGCAGTAGTGGCGGTGGAGGTAACTATGCCCAAGGACGTAATAATAGTAGTGGCAACAGTGATTACAACAGCGGAAACAATAACGCCACAAACGGTGGTTTTCCCGGCAACTGGAGCATTGGACGTAATCGTTTTTAATTTTTGCCTTTTTAAAATACTTTTACATCATATTATTACACAATAAACTCAAAAATACATTTAAAAAAAAAAAGACAAATTCATTTGAATACAGGCTTGAATCTTTTTGAGATGAAATTATGGTTTGTTTCAAGGTCGATGTTTTAAATTTAAATATTATATGATTATGAGATACATTCCATACAGTTTGCAGTTTTAAAATTATTAAAAGTAAAGTTCAAACATATCGATCAATAACGCTAGTCTTTTTAAATGATTTTTATTTATTTTTTTTTTTTTTTTTGAATTATAGAATTGATTATGGTCGTTAAAACAATATCGCAAGCGTTTTAAAGTAAGGGGATTTTTGAATTGGAGGGATAATTATCAAGAATGGGGAGTTGAATATACATCTTAATCGCCTTTTTTGTGTTTATGTATAATAAGTACTCATATATTTATAACAAAAGTGTGTTATAAAGTGAAAAGCTACATATGTACACAGTCTTGAGATCAAAATGGTAATAAAACTTATGTTGATCTCCAAAAATGGAAAATGATAATTAACTGAAGCATCCATCAAGTGCGTCGTGAACTATGTATACTAATTATATAAAATTAAACACGAAAATTTTGTAACGCTTCCACAGAAAATATACTGAACCGATTTTAATTTTTTTTTTTTTAAATCACATTTATGCTTAAGAATTGCATGGAATACTTATTTTTTTGTGTTTTTAAATTTAATTTCTTTTTATTAGTAGTGTGTTTGAGTAGTAGATGTTGTTGTAGTAGATTATAAATTATCAGATTTAAATTAGGATATTTAAAGGAATTACTAATTGAACAAAGAAAAAGCATGTGCTTTCTTTTTTTCTCATTCTTTTAACGCTTTTGAAGGACGAAGATGGTTGCACAAGCTGGACAAAAAAAACGCGTAGCTAAGCGCGCGGGATTACTAGAATTATAATGTATGAGAAGTGCGATGCGAATTTTGAAGTTTTCATAATTTGATAATTATGAATGGTTTTGAAGTATACTAAAAATAATTACGTCAATTTCTCTCTAAATTTTGTGTATTATAAAATGTGATTAACGTCCCAACTAAAAACCTTACCAAAATCAAAAATCGGAACAAATTATTCGAATAAAATTAATCGCTTTCTCACCACGAACTGTCTACTGTGTGACGCTGTTACATCCACAAAAAATCACCGATTAATGTTTTTTTGGATTGGGGGAACCAATCGGCCTTATTTTATTCTATACAGTCTCAGTTGCTTGAAAATTGTATTTCGGGATCGCGTTGGATTGGTTGTAAAGCTGCCTACATATATCGGGTTCACTACAGAATATTGAAAAAAAATATCATTATCATTGTTCATTTTAAAGGTCTGGGCTGAATTTAATCTCCAAATAACACTAAACTTTCAAAATCTTTATTTTAAAATTAAAATAAACAATAACTGAAAAAAATGACTTTAAATATAAGGGATAAATTAAAGGCTTCTGGATTTTATCCACTAAACAATTTTAGCCCTGCGGGAATTGCGGTCGACTTGTCTTTTCAGCTGTTTTCATGTCTACTTTTTCATCGTGGCTTCGTTGACTAGGTTCAATAGATGTCTCCTTAATATTTTTTTCAGCATCATTGTGGGTGGATTTCTTATCATTGTCGGATCGATTGTCTGCCTTATATGTATCTAAGGTTTTAGTTCCTTTTTTACTAATTAAGTTATTCTTGATATTTGTTTCTGTGTTAGCTGCATCTTGCGGTTGCTCTTGCACATCGCTTTTCTCTTGTTGCCGCACAAGCTGATAATAAAGGCCACGTTTGTGCATAAGTTCTTCATGTTTGCCAGACTGCAATAAAGAATAAAGTAAAATAGATACGCAAAACATTTCAGGTAATCGTTTGTTCATACGTACTTCTAAAATTCGGCCCTTATCGAGCACAACAATTAGATCTGCATTTTTTATTGTGGATAAGCGATGCGCAATCACTAAGGTCGTACGATTGAAAACAACTGTATCTAACGCTTTTTGTACCTCTGCCTCACTGGTGGCATCCAACGCGCTGGTTGCCTCATCCAAAATTAGAATCTTAGGGTTCTTAAGTAAAGCGCGTGCTATCGCAATACGTTGCCTTTGACCTCCGCTTAGTTGGGTGCCGCGTTCACCAACGTTTGTGGTATAGCCATTAGGCAGTGCCGAAACGAAATCATGCGATTGTGACAGCCTTGAAGCCTCATAAACTTCATTTTCTTCAGCTTTCGGACGACCATAGCGTATATTCTCAAGTATAGTGGTGGCAAAGAGAACGGGTTGCTGCTCTATAAATCCAAGAACGTTGCTGCGTAGCCAAAAAGGTGATATGTCCTCAAGTTTGTAGCCATCTAGTTTAATAGTGCCTGAGGTAGGTTCATAGAAGCGCTCTATCAAAGCAGCAATAGTAGATTTGCCAGAGCCACTGGCGCCAACTAATGCAACGGTTTCGCCGGGTCGCAGTGTAAGACTAAAATCTTTTAAAACGATCTGCATCGCGTGCTCATATTAAATATGTATTATTTAAATAATTGTTGGCTACATTAGCCAGACGTAATAGTGAACACACTTACATGATTTGGTCGCGTTGGATACGCAAATGAAACATTCTCGAAACGTATTTCACCATGCAAATGCTTTGTTGGTATTTCATAACCTTTCACTAGATCTACACTGGGTTGCAATTGCAACATCTATAAAACAGAATTCGGCATTCAATATGACAATATTTTATAGCGCTACATTCTTTACATCGAATATTCTACCACCAGCTGTCACGCCACGTATCATTGATCCTAGCAAAATTGAGCCTTGTGACAAAGATCGTTGCACACCTTGCGATGCCACCAAGAACGCCATCAATGCACCCGGCGTCAAGCTTTCGGTTGACATTAGATGGCCACCCAAAAATAGTGTGGATAGCACCAAACCGTTGAGGAAGAAATTGGTCAAACCTTGAAATATCGCTATACCATAACCAAGTTCTTGGGCTAGTCGCGCAGCTTCGTCAGTTTCATGTTCGAATAGTACCATTTCAGCATATTCGCAAGCGCTTGAACGTACTGTGCGTATATTAGCAAGCGCTTCCTCGCAAACACAGGTAGCGCGTTCAGACTAAAAAACAATATCAATTTAAAGTGGAAATAAGTAATGCAAATGCGTTTCACCTGTGCTTGGGAGTTTTTACTAAGTGTGCGCAACTTTCGACCCAGGTATGACATGAACATTACAACAGCTGGCACACCGGCTAAAGCGATTGCTGCCATATGCGGTGAAATCATGAATAGGGATATGCTGCCACCAATTAGTTGTGCTGCACTGCGCAATCCTTGCGATACAAGCTGTTTGAAAGAGGCTTTAAAGTCCTGTACGTCGGCGGTTAACCGGTTTACCAGTTCGCCAGTGCGGTTTTCGTCGAAGAATCGTATGTCCTGCAGTACGATCTGCTTAAAAAGATCCTGTTTCAACTTAGCAGCCATTTGTTCCCCAATGCGACTGAGCAGATAAATGTAGATAAATGTGAAGCCAGATTGCAGCATATACAAGCTAAGCAGATTACCCGCCGGTTTGCTAACTTCCTGGACAAACTTATTATTCATAGGGTCCATAACGTAGGTATTTGCATAACGCGCGAGCATGTTGACCAGATCGCCCAGCAAATTGGGAATGCGTATATTGATAAAGGCGACAAAGAGTGCGGCCTATTTTAAAAAACAAAAGAATACAATTTTCAAATTAACAACTGCTAATAATTTTCGTAGATAAGAATGCCGTCATGATTGCAGAGATGCCTATGTTGAAAACATTCCTATTAGTTAGATAATGTTAATACATACCGCTATTGCTCCTAAAAATTCCCATAAGTGAGGCTCCAAATATGTCCAGAAGCGGTTCCAATCAAATTTTTGATCGTTTTGTTGAAGAGTTTTTTGCAAAACTCCTGTTAACCGATTGGCTTCGCATAGAACCTCACGCTGGTTTAGCCAACTTCGTGTTGCCAGGCCCAGTGTAAGGCCACATCCACTGTATAACAAATGTCGTAATTGCACAATGTTGCTATTAGTTTTTTGTGAATTTTTCATTTTGGTCTGGGCTCGTCCCCGTCTGGAAAACTGTTCCTGGCGTATAAATTTGTTGGTAGCATTTTTCAGTCTTGTGCTAAAATTGCAGGCTGGTTGACGTAAGCTAATTGGCTTGGGCAGTTGTTGTAATACATGACGACTAAAAAACATATACAATGTTGATGTTTTTTTATTAAAAAAAATTTTATCACTTTCATATGATGACATAATCAAATTATTTACAACGCAAGTTGCCTTAGCAAGTCGGCACGCCCGCAATTGACAGTTAAAAGACGTAGCATTATCTAACTGCTGTAGTTTTTCACAACTTAACGTCAACAACGCACGTAGAAGAACATCTAATTATATAAAATAATACCAACTCCAGCTAAGCGACAACAATTAATAGGAAGTCAAGTAGAATCGCTACATGATTTAGGCATTCAGAACAATGTTTTGCAGCACTGGTACGTTAAATCAGCTGACTATGTGTAAAGTAACGCTTCTTGGAGAAGAAATTGGATTTGTGCGAGCAGCACTTTCATAGGCGCACGTAAATGAAAGAGAAAGAACAATAACACAACTTCGCAACGGAATTTTTTGATGTTGTTGACTGGTTAGAAAAGACAACAACAATTATAGCTTTAAAGACACAGCAACAGCAATAGCAACAATTGCAACAAAAATTAAAAAAAAAAACAAAAACAAGCGCAAACAACTTACCTAAGTATATAAATTAAATTAAAGTATTTTGTGCCTTTTTAAAATTATAATTTTATTAGTAGTTGCAAGTGTGCGAACTGATTACTTAAATATTAAGCATGACCGCCGCGAGAGTTATGTATCACTAGTAAGAAGAACACGTCTGGTTACTTGAGTTACAAATTTATTCTGCCTCTGTCTTAAAATACTAGCTTACAAAGTAAACTATTCTAACAAAAAGATAGGGCAATCTGGCGACCGTATGGCACTCTCAATGTAGTTACACTTCAAGAGCTGACCCAGCTCGAATTGCGCATTAAGAGCGTGTGCCGTATTCGGGTTGGGTGGCCGAACAGCGGGTCGTTTTACGTCCGTTCAGCACTTGATCCATTGACCGTACTTATTGCTCGTGAGGAGTCGGCTAAACAACCGTCTTGTAGGTGTCGCAACGATCAAAGGATGCATGCGTGTGGTGTGGTCGTAACTCCTCCCCCCCTAGTGTGGAGTGACGGCCACAATGATGGAATGTCCAGAATTGTAGTTGGAATCAAGCCCCTTAGTACGGTGGCGGGTATGAAGGTGGTTTTCGACGCCTAAGGAGTACCATTGTTGTGGTTGCTATGCCCGGCATAAGTATTAGTGTGGTTGAATAGATGAAACGGTAGTGTCGTCTTGTGTGGTTTGTGTTAAAGATGAATATGAAGTGCTCTGGCTGGAAGTTGTTTGCTTCTGTTTGCCTCGATGTCTATAACAACGAGTTGTAAGTTATTAATAATATGCTTAATACAGTCTAAATTAACATTATTTTTTGAAATATCTGGTTCATTACAGTATTTTCCGATTATTGTACAAATTTTATCAAAGGATTTAATAGTATTGTATTGTGGAACTGATGCGTAATATTTTTTATAATAAAATGCATGAAATTTTAACAATGGATAAATATTAAGTTCGGAGATAGCATTGATTTTTTTTGTAAATGTGTTTTTTTTTGTTTTTTTATACCCTGTACCAAAAAATGGTAAAGGGTATATTAAAGTTGTGCAAATGTATGTAACAGGCAGAAGGAGGCGTGGCAGACCCCCTATATATATATATTCTTGATCAGCATCGAAAGGCGAGTCGATCTAGCCATGTCCGTCTGTCCGTCTGTCTGTATGAACAAACGGATCTCGGAAACGGTAAGACCTACAACCACCAAATTTGGCACGAAGACTCTCCTAATCCATAGGCATAACGAGTTTATTTTTTTTTCGATATTCAACCTATAACATATAGCTGCCATAGGAATGATCGGCCGAAAAGCCATATTTAGTAACAAAAACCGCTTTATTTTTTATGATATGTTTACCAAATTTGGGATTTAATTGTTTTACCTAATGTCCAATCACATATCTAAAAATTATGTATATCGGTTCACTATATCATATAGTTGCCATAGGAACGATCGGCCAAGAAATAACATTTACTGAGAAAAACTTTTTTGTATATTAAGCTATCGTTATCAAATTTTGGATTTAACAATTCTAAGTAATATCCAATCATATTCCCGAATATTATAAATATCGGTTTACTATAACATATAGCTGCCATAGGAAGGATCGGCCGAAAAACAACATTTACTGAGAAAAACTTTTTTGTTTATTAAGATATCGTTACCAAATTTTGGATTTATTGATTCTAAGTAAATTCAAATCATATTCCTAAATAGCAATACGTA
>JBAMBQ010002423.1:0-15468 GCA_037044495.1 Stegana nigrithorax
TTGATTGTTGCTGAGTTGTCCATCTGAGAAAACTTCTTCAAAGTAGTCAGCTAGGGTTGTTGCCTTTTCTTTATTCGTGCGAGCCCAGCTGCCATTGTCGTTTTTTATTGGTGGTATGTGAGGCGTTTTGTTTAAAAGTTTTTTTGTGATTCTCCATAAGGAATAATTTGTGTCTGAGGTTGCAGTTAAGTTTTTAATTTGGGTGCATGTTTCACTATCGTTATTATCTTTTAACACCTTTTTAAGATCGTTTGTCGCTCTGTTCCATTTTATTTTGTCTTCCGGGAATTGAGTTTGTTGCCATTTTTTGCATAGTGACCTACAAACTTTTAGTAGTCTCTTGATTTTAGGGTTGCTATTTCGTGTTATTCGTTTTACATAGGTTGGCGTGGTTTTTATGGCTGCTTCTTGAATTATGATGTTTATATGTGCTATTGCTGAGTCAATGTCATCTGGAGTTTTTAGTGGTATATGTGTTTGAAGGTGATTTTCAATATAATCTCGAAATGATTCCCAGTCTGTTTTATTATTGTGTATCTTTATTTGTCTGGGGGTAGCCTTTACTGCTGCTGCATATTGAAGTAATATCGGTGAGTGGTCAGAGGAGAGTTCATACGCATTTTTGATGTGAAAATGGTTTAAGTCAAAGTTTTTAATGATACAGAAATCAATCAGGTCAGGCTTTTTCGACTGGTCTGCAGGCCAATATGTTGGTTCTCCAGTACTAATATGTTTAGCTTTGCATCTTTGAATTGCGTTAAGTAGATTTTTGCCTTTAGTGTTACAGATTCTTGAACCCCAGTTAGTGTGTTTGGCATTAAAGTCACCCGCACATATGAATCTAGATCCTAATGTTTGAAAGTATGAATAATAGTCGTCAATTGATATTTTATGCTTAGGTGGGCTGTATAGTGCGGATATTGTAAAATCTCCTTTGTTGTCCCATAGTTGAATATTAGTCGATTGAATATAGTCTTGCTTAAAGTGATTAATTTCGGTAAATTTTAGAGTATTTTTTATTATAATTGCTGATCCAGCGTGTCCTGTACCATCAGGATGGTTAGTGTATATTGTTTTATAATCTGGTATATTTATTATATGTTTGTGCGTTAGGTGAGTTTCTGATATGAGTGCTACGTCTATATCATTGTCGTTGAGGAATTGTTTAAGTTCTAGTAAGTGGTTCTTTAGTCCGTTTGCGTTCCATATCACAATATTAAAGTTGCTATCCATTTTGTTTGCTTATAGTGGCAACCAGAATGTTTATAGTGTTCAACATATTCGACATTTGCTGCACCAATTGCTTTATCATGTCCTTTAGCTCAGTTAGTTCAGATGCAGTGTTGGGTGAAGTTTTTTGGGTGTTATTGTCTGCCGTTATGTGGTTTGTATCCGGAGCTTTTACTGCTGAGGGGGCTGGATCCTTCAGTTGGGTTGTTTCCATATTACTGTTACTTTTACTTTTCACTGCATTGGCATAACTTAGACCGGGTAGGGTAACATTTTGTGTGTTTCGTGTGGCATTAGCTGATGGTTGCACTTCTGTAGCCCGAGTTGCAGGAAAACGTTTGATTTTTAGTGCTTTGTAGATTTCGCACCCCTTATAGTTAGCAGTATGACTGCCGGAGCATAAAGCGCATTTTACTAAACCTTCTTCAAAGGTAACTGTACACTCATGTGTCTTGTGCTTACCAGCGCACTTTACGCAGACTGAATCTCGTGTGCAAAAGTTTTTTGTGTGGCCATATTTCTGGCAGTTACTGCATTGTGCAACTGTTCTTTTGTGATGTGGCGGCTCGAAGCTAATTTTGGTATGTAGTAAAGTATTTATGTTGTAGATTTCTTTATTGTTTTGTGCTTGTTTTATTTCAATAAAGAACAGCGGAAGTGGTTTTCTCGTGTGATGTTGTTTGACGTTGTGTATGATTTGGACAGCATGCCCAAGTTCTCTTAGTTCGGTTTTGATTTCCCCAACATCTGCATTTGGATGCATATTTCTTAGCACAACTTTAAAGTTTCGATCCTCTTTTAATTTAAAAGTGTGGTATTTAGTGCCTTTTGATCTAAGCATATTTATCGCTGCAGAGTACTGCTCTTGTTTATTAGTTTGTACACGTACTTCGTTATTGGTAAAGCATTTTAGTAGATAGTTCTTTTTACCAATAGTGGCTGTTAATGCATCGGTCAGTGTTTTAATTTCTTCTGCTCCTTGAACATATATTGGCGGTGGTTTAACATTTTTTTCATTTGGTAACTGGGTAGAGGTTGTTGTTTTATTGTTTTGATTATTAACATTTTGGATGGTTTTATTATTTCCTGTGGAGTTAATTGAATTTGTCCCATTGTCGTCTGTATTGTCGTCTTGCGATTGCAATAATTCGAATCTGTTTGTTGTGTTTGTACTTGGTGCACTCAACCAGTAATTCTGTAGTGTTGTTTGTGTTGAGTTTTGAGTTTTATTTTTTTGTTTTTTATTGTTGTTGGTTTGCGATAGATTGTTTGGAGACTGACTGTCGCGGTTTCTTTTTAGGGATAACTGATCGGCGTTGTTGTTGGATTTTCTATTATGATTAAGATTATTTTGGGTAGGTGTTGTTATTTTTGTTTCTAATGACGTGGTTGAAACTGTTATTGGGTATGTTACTGTTGCTGTTGTTGCACATTTTAATGTTGAATTCGGTGTTGTTATCGAGTAAGTTGTTTGTGCTGATGACTCAGATGATGAGAGTGGTTCTGTTAGGGTATTCATTGTGGTTGTTGTTGCCGTTGGTGAAGCTATCGGTGCATTTGTTGAGTAAACTGGTGCTGTTGTGATAGCGGATGATGCAACTGTTGTTGTGGATGTGCTTTGGGTTGTTAGTGTTGTAGTTGATGTTGTTGTCGCCGTTGTTGGATTCGGTGTTTTTGGAGTTGTGCATTGTGCGCTCCAGGTTAGCGAATTTGTTGCGGAAGGGCATGTTAGTGAAGGTGAGCAAGAACGCGCTCTTACTTCGTTTGTAGGGATAGATGAGTGTATGGTAAAGTAGCCAATGTTGTTGGTATTGGACAGCCTTCGCTCGTTCGGAGCGTAAGGCATTGTTATTATTATTACACTTTACTATTTGATTATTTAGATCACTTCTGTATTTAGATGTATATATATATATGTTTGAATGCAATATAATAGAGTCACTGTCTCATTTGTTTTGCAGGTTTGATAGTGGTATATATATTTCAAATCACAGGACGAAAATTGAGAACGTCCGATCGCGTACACAGTTGAACTGATACTTCTCCTGTTATGTGATTGACTTTCTCGATGGTTCCGAGCATTGTCCGGAAACCAAATTGATGAGAGGGAATAATTGTTTATGTTGGTGTTCTGACTTTATATAATAGCACCTAGCTTTGATAGGCATGGCAGTAGACTTAAGGGCCTATGTGAATGTATATGTATTGCTTTTATCTTTACCTAGCTTGGGGATCATTATTATAATTGATTTTTTTCATTTTAGGAGTAATCAGATCGTGTTCTGGTGCTTTTTTCAAATTTATATAATAATTTTTCTTATGGTATCAGGGCGAACTTTAATTAGGGTGGTATCACGGCATGGGGGAAGTGCAGGCTGATTTGTCTTGAAGACGTCTTTTAGGTGGTGTGCAAAAAAAATTGCTTTCATTTGCCGTTCGCATTTCTAATGTAGGACTTCCCGGCGAGACATAATTCAGTTTATTTGGTTTATGTATGACTACGCCGTATAGCTGCTTAGACAATCGGGAGCCCCACTAAAGGTATTTTGAATTGTAGTCGCCTGCAGGTAAGAAATAGTCGCTCAGCGAGTTGATGAAATCTTTGAATTGGTTTTGTGTTACTGCAAAATGAGGAGGGCAATAAACTGCAGACAAGGTGAGGTTGTCGCATTTTGATTGCACACAAATTGACGTGGCTTGCATATAGTTTTCTGCAAATTGGGCTTGTGAGTAATGTTTAAGGCGGTTCCTGACTAGTACACTAGTTCCGGCTTGGGGATTGCCATCTGGGTGAATAGTGCCCGTTACTGGAAATTTGTATTTTCTAGTAAGGTGTGTCTCCGTAAGTAGCATTATGTTTATTTCCATATCTTCGAGACATTTTTACTGGCTTGCCGCGTAAAACACTATTGGCATTCCAGAAGACTATATTTAATGGACCCATCACTTCGAATGTTACGTAGTGAACATTGGGATCAGCGTGTTTTGATTCCCTATAAGATCTACTATTTTGGTCTGTATAGATGCCATGAAGTGCATCATACTTTGCTACAAACAAAGCTTCGATTTTATTTGGTGCAAATGAGGCGTTTCGTGACGTGATATTAGGCTGCGATTGATATTGTTTGTAAACTGATGCGGCGGGTTGAAGCATCTTCGCAGCTATAGTGGAGAGCTTTTCTGATTTATTCACATCTGATTTTAATGCGGTTGCGAATAATACCCCAGTCATTATAGTGGCGTATTCAGGCACCTGTTTGGCTGTAGCAATTATCTTATTTTTGTTAGTTATATTGATGACAACTTTAGGATTGAAACCCTGGTTCTTGAATGCGCTAACTACTTCACTAGTTCTTATATTAGATTCAATGGATTTGATTACAACGTGCAAACCTTTTGCGCTCTTGAGTTGATAAGTATTGAAGTTGATATTTTTGGGTAATTCAGATGTTTGTACACTGTACGGAAATGATCTTCATTGTAAATTTTAACTTTGGGTTCTCTTATATTCCCTTTAGTGATGGGGATTATGTGAAAAGTATTGTTGCCAATTAACTGAGTGAGATTTTTTACCAGAGCTCTTGAACTTTGTTCGCGTGTGAAAATTGGTGGCGGTTTGGCCTTGCTGACTCTGGTAGCACTTTCTATATTAGCAATGGGTTCCGCATCTTCAGGGTCCAAAAATTCAAATTGGTTAATATTGATGAGAGTGACATTTCCAACGTTGTTGTTACTGCGATTGATTTTTGGCTAGTTGCCATTCGTTATTTTTTTTGGGCTTAGCTTACATTTTATGCGCACGTAGCGGTCCATTCCAGTTTGCACTGCCGGTCGTGCTTTCGTATTTTCTACACCCTGACGATATTCGTTGGCATTGCTGGTATTAGTTGTTATTGTTGATTGCTGGAGCGACTTCGAAGACTACGTTTCAGTAGAGATATGTGCTGTTGCAAGTTCAGAAGTTAGTGTGGCTTATAGTGCTTATATAACAATGTTGTTTATGCAACAATGTCAACAACTCTTCCCCCAGCAAGACGAAGACCGTCCTCGGGCTTCTTCAGATCTTATAGTATCCTTTGTAGGACTCTTGCTTGTTTTTTTCTTAGGCAATGTCGCCACATTATGATCACACCTAGCACAACTATTGTCAGTAAAAAACCAACGCCTGAAGCGAGAATATGCCTAGTCAGGTTCAGCTCACTCAAGTGTTGAAGATATAGTTTTTTCTGCTCGTAACACTGCCTTGGTACACGTAACGTGTGTCATTTATCCGTCGTCTATCACCAACACTGGTTCTTGGTGGTTGGGAATCGAGTTACAGTGTGCCACGACTCCGGAGTGCAGCTGATGTGCACAATTCTCTTCTATGGATAACTTGCACAGTGTTGAGCTCGCAATTGCCCTGCACATGGTTCTGCCTATGATGTTATCAGCGATGTCCAGTACTTTACCAGCATGTGCCACAGAAACAATAGTGATTCTCTTACAATTAACTTATGTCTAGGATTTTTATCAAGAAGTGACTATTATTGCTATTTTAGAAAATCATAATACTAGCTTCCTCTATTACATTAGTAATGCTAACTCTGTAAATCTTTCATTCATTATATTCTTTAAGCCTTCGTCGTCAAGAATTACCGGGTTGATAATATTATTTTTTGCTAGTACTATTGAAAGCATGAAATTTTGGATCTCAGTAATTAGTTTCTATTTCTATTTCTAGCCAGAAGTGTTTCATATAAATTGCCTGTTTGATTTTGGATGGTGTTATTGATGAGATTATTTACTGTATCGGTTAACCGGTTTAGGATACAAAACTAACATTAGATAAAATTAACTTGTCTTATTTTAGATTGTTCTTGTGGACCGTCCTACTTCTACTTCGTCAACCTCAAAGACTTTATTATTCTGCCGTGACCTGTGCCTGTGCGTCTTGTGCTTTGCAGATTCTATCACTAATCCTTTCTTCAAGATCAGGTGGCGTGGAGTGGATTATGTCGAATGTCAAATTACTGGTTTTAAGTCTACAATAGTTCGTGAGGATATTGGATGCACTATTGCGAATTTTGGAAATTAATCGACACAGGTTAAGAAGTATTTCCTATCCGTTGAGAATATATCAACATGTAACATTTCACCTGCATATGATTGGATATAGGTTTCACCAAGTTATTGCTTTCTTAGGTGCCGGTCATACTTGGACTAAGCACACACCTTGCAGTTAGCCACCACTTCAATTGCAATTCAAGACATTTGTAGAAAATAGTAGTCTTGCAAAATTAGCTTTATGTTTTCTTGAGTTGCCCTGTGGGCACGATTATGCTCTGAAGCAATTTTCTTTCGTTTGTGGCAAAGTGGTTTTCCCTGTCTCTCAAGGATCTAGAGATCATGGTAATTGGTTTTCCCCCATGCGATAATACTGCCCCAAGACACTGTGACGAGGCATCGGTCGTTAGATCCAATGGCTTCTTAAAGTCAGGGTAGGTAAGCATGAAGTCTTCGGACGCTAAAATTTTCCGGAGTTTGTGGAAAGCTGCTTGTTCTCTTTCGTTTAGTTTAATTCTTATTTTCTTTGACTGGTGAGCACTAACCCTATCATTTCTCGTCGATAGTTTTTTGATTGAGCTTCCGGAAGTCTATTACTAAACGTTTCTTCTTATTACCCAACTCATCAATTCCCTTTTTGTCGACGACCCATATAGATTTATTATAGGAGGACTTGGATGGTCTAATGATATTGTTTCTCAGGAGTTCTTTGACCTCATTCTTTACGAAATCAGCCACCTCCATGGGGTATGGGTACAACCTGGAGTAGACCTGTACATTATCCTCTGCGCGAAAGCTGGCAACAACTAAAGTTTTGTAAGGCAGTGCGCTTCTTCATCATCTTTATGAACTCGTCTCGTGCGAATGACGGTACGTTGATACTATCTACTTCTGTGAAATTCACCTTTTCACATTCCAGAAACTGAACCGTGTCTTGACCAGTCGCGTACGCAAGTTTCCTTTCCCTTAGATTGATGGCCACATTGACTTGTGGTAACAGGTCAAGGCCTATGTAAAAAAAAATTGTGTAGTGACACCTAACATCGGTGGGGGACACTTATGTCTTACAGTGTTACATCCATGAATGAATTTTACTATGAACAGGGCATTTACAGGTACCACATTACTTAGTTCCATTAAGGGTTTTATATAATTCTTTGGTGCCTTGGTATCGATTAGAAACTTTAGGTTTCTGCCAGCTACTCACCTTCTGAGGTACGGTAGCATGGATCTACCCCTAAAAAATGCAACTGATCGGCTGGGTATCCCTGTAGGTCTTCGGACTCAATCTGGTCCACTGCCGATTCTGCTCTGTCATCATAGTCAAGGTTCATTTGCCCATTATTTTATTGTGTCGTTTTATGCACCATTTGTTGCATTGGAGCTCCGCTAAAAAGATGGGAACTGTATTGGTTCTTTTGTGGTCTGTATTGACCTTGACTGTTGCCCTGATATCTAGTCTGTAACATAAATTCAGATATGATGGGTCTACCACCATCTTTTCTACACCCTGCATTCGTACTATGAGCCTGGTTTGGTCTAACATAATGTGGGCTTTTATTCTGATTACTCTGAGTGTGACCAGCTCTACCGTCAGTTGGCATCGTCTGTCGTTTGTTCTTGTTGGTTCTGTTGGTTACGCTGTTGGCCCCGTTGGTTATCTTCACGTGTTTGTGTTCTTTTTTCTTAGCTAGGCGCATAATTAGCAGCAAATGCCTAACGTTCATGATTGGACTCAACCTCCTGGGCTAAGGCATGGGCGGTAGGTAAGTCAGGTGGTTGAATTGAGAACAAAACATCAGTAAAACCTCTTTTAAGTCCGGAAATGAACACTCAAAGAGAGTCTTTACTGTACTTTTCATTCATACAACGCGCCATACTCGCATCATATGCAATCACTGTTTTGTTCACAATTAAAGTTAGTTTAATTTCAACCTCATCGTAGTATTGAGATAGGGTGATATTACCTTGCCTAAGCTTTTCTAGCTCTTGTTCTAACAGGTGAATTGGCCGCTTATTGGCATATGTGAAATCTAATTTGCTAATGATGGCTCTAAAATTTAACATAGTATTGAATGATGCCAGAACTGCATCATCGTTTCCTCTAATCTGATTACGTATG
The DNA here is from genome assembly GCA_037044495.1 of Stegana nigrithorax. Classification (NCBI taxonomy): domain Eukaryota; kingdom Metazoa; phylum Arthropoda; class Insecta; order Diptera; family Drosophilidae; genus Stegana; species Stegana nigrithorax. Next base: position 8,399 of record JBAMBQ010002423.1, read on the forward strand.
ATGAATATAGCCTGGTAATGTCTTGTACTTCCGATGTGTGATTCAAAAATTTTGTATGCAGCATGAGGTGCCCGGCGCCAAGACACATACTGTTCTTTTATGCCACTAAATTCTGGTAACGACATCACTGCATAGAGTGGCTCGTTGCACACAACACCCTCAATTAGTTCTATTTCCTTGTGAACCACTATTTCGGGTACCGGCACCCTACTACTTTCAAATCATTGGGTCAGATCCTGAAGCTGTCCCCGTAATTCAATATTCTGGGCAATGAACGCATTGTTTGCGCTTTCTATTTGTTCTTTTCATCGAGCCAATGCTGCTTGAAATGTAGCTTCGACATATTGTTGTACTTGTGCTGGGTTCATGTCTTTATCACTTTTTCCTATACTACCGAAACTTTCTTTAAATTCCTTAATTAAATCGCTTTAGTCACTATGGCTCGTTGTATTTTTCAAACTCATGAATATATACAACAATTTTAAAAACACCACTGACACTGATTTTCTTTTTATCAATTCTTGACAACGACACCTTTTATTGCTTTTAATTTATTGAATGTTCTCTTGAATGAAAGATTTACTTACATGATTCTCTCTGCTTATGAGCATTCCTTTATCTTTTTTTTTTTAAATATCGTTGTGATTCGATTTTCCCACGTAAGTGAGTTGACTTCTTTTCGTTTTTGTCATTTAACGCTGCCTAAATAGCTTCCTTCCAGCGGTTTTGGTGACACACAAAATATTTTTATTCTTACGGCTATTTTGCCAGATTATTATTATCATTATTTTTATTATCCCTTGGGAATCGTAGCCAATTATTAATTTTATTTAATTAGTGTTTGTTTGGAGCACCGTTTTTCTAGGTGTCCTTGCTGATTCTTCCTTTTTTTAAGGTTTTTATTTGGTTTATATTAGCTAGTGGGTCCCGTGGGAATAAGAGACAATATATTTTTTTGTTATGATAAGTCAATTAAAACAAGTATGTGTCCAATTTATTCCGGCTGAATATAAACTAACTTAGCTCTAAAAAACATTTTTAAAATAATCCTAGCTTATCCTACGCTGACCGGCGGCAGACTGCTGACAGAGTGCCACAACTTTCCATTCGCTTGCCTTTGCATAGAGTGCATTGCAATGCAGCACGCGAAGAATATCGGATTTCAATGACACCGACCGCTGTGTTGCCCACATCATGAGTGCTAACACATGCTCGCAATGCAGAACGCGAAGCATGTCGGATTCCAATGATGCTAACTGTTGTGTTGCCGACATCATGAGTGTCTACGCACGCTCGCAATGCAACACGTGAAGGATGTCGGAATTCAATGACGCCGACTGTAGCGTTATTCACGTCGTGGGTGGCAGCTTTGTTGCTGTGTGGGAAAGTGTTTATGTAACAATGTTGTTTATGCAACAATGTTAACTATATGCACAAAGCATTGAAAGAAAAAATACCACAAAAAAAAAAAACTTGGGAAAATATCCTGCATAAGCAATAAAAACAAATTTCTTGTATTTTGCTTGAAAACGTACATACATTATACTATACTTCCGCAAAGAAAAAAAAATAAATAAACAAATTATAACCCAATATTATTGCTGAATTGTCTCATAAATAAACACTTCTACCATCCAATATTTTTATTAAAGTAATACCAACAAATAAAAAAATATAAAAACTTTTGTACACAAATTATGAAAATTATTGGACACATTAAATATTTCTTTTGGCATCCATAATTATCGCGTCGTACTTATCCTATTGACTCTCTAAACCAAATTAATAACTCATGAGCAGCTCTAGAAGATTATCACCATATTTTACTAGAAGCAAGAAAACACAATTCTCTCTAAGCCTCCCCGATATTAGGGAAGACTAAGTATTACCATTATCTTACACTCATAATGGCCAACCCTAATCCGGCAGACAGCCAACTTAATATTGGCACTGGACCCCATACAACTGCACATGACATTTGCCAAACTTATAAAATCCCTGAATTCATAGACCGTATTCAAACCTTCAATGGAAACACTGACGAACTGTTCGAATTCATTGAAAAAGTTGAGAGAGCACTTCTATGTGTCAGAGGCACAGATCAAACACCATATGGCGAAATCCTGTTGCATACCATTCGCGATAAAATTATAGGCAAGGAGTACCTTATAAAAAATTTCTCGGACAATAGATACGAAGATGATCTTACCGGAGAACTACATAGAGCCTCACAATAAATCCAACGTAAAATTCTACCACGAAATACTAGATCTACAAGCCACATCAATGTCGTCGAAATGACCGCAACAGAACCAATCTTAGTTAAGGCAAAAAAAGAACAGTACAACATAACTGCCTTGGAATCGTTTACACAAGGATGATGATCAGATCAATGCGACCAAGCTGCACTTGCACAAGCATATGACTTCACCAAAAAGGAAATAAAAATACAGCAAACAAGAAAAGGAATAATTTCGAAAATTTTGGAACACTATATCAACCTCAAAAAGACTACAAAAAACCATATAACCAACCAACAACCAAACCGAACATCAAACTAATATTAATACAGTTATAACCAAATGAGATTTAATAATTCAAACCAATATCAATATAACAACAATAACCACAACAGACAGAATATTTTCAACAAATATAATAATAATCAGATGGAATACCAATATCTGAACGACCATTAAACGAATTCAACGTGCAAATAATCCTGAACGAATAAACAACAAGTTCAAAAAAAGACAAAATCTTTGCAAATATTAAAGCAGAACAATTTAATGACAAAGTAATTCTAGAAACTCTACAGAAATTATTCGTACCAAAGAAAACCAAAGCTTTCTATACCAAAAACATAATCTTTAAAACTATAAAAAAAATATTCTCAAAACATTTTTCCGATAAAAAGCTATATAAGCCCACTAGATGTACATCAATTCTAAAAGACATTACATAAAATGACAATCAAGATAAAATTATTTTCGAATACAAGCGCCCCCTACTCATTCGGGGTAAAAACATTGGATCATATAATATTGAGAAGCATTTAGAAAACAGAAAATCTATGCATATATCATCACTCTGTTGGTGAGATGCAGAAGATGACACCGTGGTCTGTTTTGGAATGCAATCCTAGTGTCAAAAATGGTGCCTACAAAAAAAATTACAAGCAAATATGAAATTCCAATTGATGTCTTCTTCAAATTTTAATTACATTATACAGCTAATATAACTAATATAGCCGTTTCCTTGATATTCCACGCAAAAAATATTACCACAAATTATGGTGTAATAAATAGAAAGTGACGCCAAGGTGGTACAGAAATCGGACCACTCTCATTATCGTTAGGTGGCGTTCTCATTAGAGTGCCGCCATTATATATGTATTTCGTCATAGAAAAATTGCTTTTTTTTGTCTGATTTTCGAAATTTTTACGATGCACTAATATTCATATGCATTTGCGCTACGGTGCATGTCTACAACACGCTGCTTAAAACGTATTACGAATTATTATTTCATAATTTCGGCTGAAAATTTTGGCTGAATACTTGTTCAAATACTGGGGCGGATTTCAGCCGATAGTCCAGCTTATAGACATTATTAAATGTCAAAATATAAGGTTATTCATGTCATACTTTGGGATTCCGAAGAAAATTGTTTGTGATCAAAGTGCTGAATTTACAGCAAATATTTTCAAATATTTTTGTTACCAATCTAACATTGAACTGAACATAACATCGTTTCAACAATCCTCGGGCAATTCACCCGTCAAAAGGCTACATTCTACGTTAACAAAAATATACGGAATTATAATAAAAGTTAAAAAAGACGCCGAACTCCCTCTTGACCATGATGAGATACTTTCAGAATGCCTAACAACCTACAACAGTCAGCAACCAATTTAACACCTTATGAACTATTTTGAGGAAAAACCTCCGACTTCAATAAATCCATTACATTTAATGACTGACACAAAATTTAATGATTTCCAAAAAGAGCTTTTCCCAAAAATAAGCAAAAAACTACAATCTGACACACAAGCTAGAATACTTAAATGTAACAAAACCAAAGCAAAACCAAATTCGGTCGACTCTAGCGTCATTATTTGTAGGAAAGAAAACCGCCGAAATCAGATCAATCCTAAATTTTTAACACACACAGTAAAACAAGATAACCAAATAGATTTAGTTACAAATAAAAATTAAAAAATCCATAAATCAAAGATTAAGCGCAGAATAAAGAAAAACCACATTTAATTCAATTGCAGGACTGTTGTGAGGAGACAATACATTACCTAGCTCCCAATATTTAAAACAAAATTATACAAATTTTCCCATTTAATTCCAATACCCCTAAAAGACAATTCAACAATAATAACACCTCAATATATTGCCCATTTTAATGAAGAAATTAGCTATCACAATAAACCAAGTAACATTGTAAATAAGTTATATATTTGCAACCGACCAACCATCACTGTGAACCGCCGATCATCAAAATGTCTGGGACACATACTCTCGGAAAAGAGCCCAACATGCAACATTACAAACTCACCACCAGGAAAACAAATCTTCACTCCGGAACCAAATTTCGCATTCCTTTCTAATGTAAAGCAGAAGGTTCAGCAATAGTGTACTACCTAACCTGTTCACTACACATCAAAGAAGTGCGATACACCGACATCGCCACATACGAGAAATTCCACCTAAACATCGCCTGAAGCAACACTCGATGTCGTTCAGCAACCAATACCATCATTGTGGCCTTCTCCCCATACTAGGGGAGAGGAGTTACCACAGCTCAAGCATGAGGCCACCATGTGGGACCACCACGACGACATTAACTTAACCCAAATCATTTTAAACTTATTTTGTCACAATAATTATATGCATACTTTCATACGTAAAAGTCAAGTGTTCGATCAGCATAATATTGCAACTTAGCACTTGACGCTGCCGATAAATAATCGAACGCTTGACATAAAATTGTAAACATAGAATAACCCAAATTGTCATAGCATAAGTTTTCTTTGTACAAAACTATATATTAAAAACCAGTTTCAATTTAGACTTAAAACGTAACAATCTTTCATTTTTATTTTAAAATCAGGATGGACGAGTTGTAGCAGGCTGGCAGCCACAAGCGGGCAAGTAGGCACGACGAACAGGGCCAGTAGGTCAGCTGATAAAAAGTGTTAGAAAATAAGTGACTCTTAAGCACATGGTATCGGTGGCAAGAAGTAAAAATTGAATGGAATCTTGTTTTAATTGTTCGCCTATATTATGCAGTCCACTCAATCGCATGTTTCACTCAAGTACAATTTATTCATTATTTTCTTCACCTTTGTCGTATCATAAAACTACGTTCAATAAACAATTAAGTCAGAGATCGGTTCGTCAAACTGATTAAATAAAAATATTCGGAACTTTTTTTTACTCAAACCAAATTTCTAGTCGCGAGTTCGTGTGATTTTTAATCATTGCAAAACTGATCCTTCGAGCCGAATAGCAAAACTAGTGCAAGAGAATTAATTGCGATAAAAACTTTTTCGTTCTCGTATTCGTATGCTATAACATTCATCGCTATAGATTCGCTGCTTCGTAAACAGGAATGGGTCAGACTGTCCATAAGCCGCTCCCATCAAACTACACAGCATCCACTTCTTACTTCTACAAGCGAGGCGCTTTCGAATCGCATTTTTGAGTATATAAGTCAAGATTTGTATGCGTATGGTGGAGAGGAAGGCTAACAAAAATTAGATAACGTTTCACGACGTGTTTCTCATTGCAGTGGGTAACAAGCCAAGAGTAACAAGCATACAGAAGTTTCAATATTTGGTATCGTACTTGGAAGGCGAAGCACTTTCCGTCATGAAACATATCCGCATCACCGACGACAACTACGAGCAAGAGACCGCTGGTGAAGCGATATGAAAGGAAGCTACTCATTATAAGATCGCTTGTGCAATCTTTTCTTCAATTACAATGGGTTTCGTCAACCAACGTTACGTCACTACGGCAAATAGTTGATGGTGCTGATTAAGCCTTGAGAAGGCTTTATGCATTACATTAGACCTCACGCGATCCTTGGCTTACTCAGCTGTTAATGAGGAAACCAAACGGAATTGAGTAAACAAATGCGATAATCATAATGAAAACACGTTTGACGAACTAATTGAGTTTCTTTTGCATCTTTGTTACACTTTCGAGTTTTGCATTTTTACGCGAACATCTTATCATCGTGTTCCGGTCTTTAACCTTGCAGAAATCAAGGACAAACAATGTTTCATGTGCAAAGCAAGTCATACAATTTGGCAAAGCTGAGTGCATTCAAACAGTTGTCTTTCTCCATCGCACTCAGTGCAAAATTGTTCATCCAAATATAACTGTAAGCAATGCTTCGCAAGCATTCGTTGTCTGCTTCACACTTTCATCCGTCAGTCTCCAATCTAGAGCAGCCACCTGCTGACGTCGTTTCTCAATGCACATACAAACTCTAATGCATACAGCGGGGAGAGCTCTCTCATCAAACGAGTCTTCTAAGTTTTGCACCTTACTGCCTACTACTTATAACTGCCACTGTCATAAACAAATGGGGGAATCAAGTAAATTGCCGATTATTGTTTCTGCAAAAATTAACGTCACAACTGCCTTTGCAATCGATTGACTGCTAGTATGTTGGAATGCAATCAATTTTAAAATTGCCTTTAGCCGATCCGACATTCACACTATCCGCTCCGATAGATGTGCTGGTAACGTTGAATCAACTTTGGAATATATTCAATTTGAAAATATGTCTATTGCACTAAACAGCATCATCAGATCTCTCTCAACTGTGAACGCGACCGATCGACTTAATCAATCGTCCTGTGATTAAAATCTAGATATCAATCAATATTAGTGCAAAACATATGAGACAGTGACTCTATTTTATCGCATTTTGCACTGAAAACATAAAAGTGACTAAGTAATTGAAAAACTAATTAAAAGTGTAATATTAACAATGCCTAACGCTCACCTAAACGAGCGAAGGCCATCAATCAACAACAGCGTTGGCTATT
>JBAMBQ010002430.1:0-13659 GCA_037044495.1 Stegana nigrithorax
TAAATAAATAAATATAAATAACGAATATTATTAAAAGATTAGAAAAAAAAAATTGTTTCCAACAGCAGTTTTCGAACCACCGAACAGGCAGTGTATAGTAATAAAAAAAAACTTTCGCCATCGCTTTACCGATTGCGCTACACCGCATGCTTACACTACGCTGCGTAAAACGTATTATGAATTATTTTTTGATAATTTCGCGTGAAAATTTCGGCAGAAAATATTGATGCAAAACGGATTTCAGCCAATAGTTCAGCTTGTAGACATTATTAAATATAACGGTAACAGAGTAACGTTTATACATATCCGTCTGGCAGTCTGTGGTGTCAGACACTAATTAGTAGTTGTGTCAGCGGCTCACAACAATAACAATCGAGATCAGCATCGTGATTCCCCCCTAACCCTTTCATAAACAGCCATTGGTTTCGAAATTCCCCCTTTCTCTTTCATAATACCCCCCAATTCACACCCCAATTGGTCTAGAACGCTCAGTTCCTATCTACTAAAGAAACATAATTTTTTGTAAAGCCTACATATCGGGTACGATCGACTTCAATTCCATTTATTTCATATCGAACTTCAGATAAGTCATACAATTATTTTTTAGTGAGTTATCGTTTCATTTGTTAATATTAATGATCCCTTAATATCGATGTAGCTCTCGTGTGGCAGAATATAAAGATCTTGGTTATCTTGGAATATCTAATATTTCACTCATTATACCCTGTACCAAAAAATGGTAAAGGGTATATTAAAGTTGTGCAAATGTATGTAACGGGCGGAAAGTGGTGTGGCAGACCCCACAAAATATATATATTTTTCATCAGCTTCGAAAGACGATTCGATCTAGTCATGTCCGTTTGTCTGACAGTTCGTATGAACAAATGGATTTTGGAAACAAATATCACAATATTATGCATATCATATAGCTATAGACCTATTTTGTTTATCTAGATATCGTTACCATATATTGAATTTAATAATTTTAAGTAATATCCAATCATATTCCCGAATATGATAAATATCAGATTCACGATCGGCCTAAAAATGGCTTTTACCAAAAAAAAAAAAGCAAAATTTTTTTTTCTTTACATATCCTTACAAAATGAATACATAATATTAAAGCAACAAAGAAATATATTTAGATTTGAACTGGGTTCAGGTTTTTTTTTTCAGTCGGTTACGCCCGACTATAGCCCTGCCATTCTAGTTTTGTTTTAATTTGCAATCGTACAGATTGTAGAAATAGCTTATTTTCAGGTGAAAGGGTTGATATGTGTGTTCTTTCTTCAGTCAGTTTACACAATGAAGTGATGTGACTAGTAGGAGTTTGTCTTGTTTTATTATAAATTATCATTATTAACGAGGTCTCAAGTGTAATCTGATGGTGATGTCTTCACCACGCAAATTTAATAACTCTCCGTTTTGATCAACTATATTTATCCGCAGAGAACTTATCTCACTCGTATTTACTGGTAAATAAATGAGATTTTTTGGTATCACCGTCATTTTAAAGCCTGGTGGTACATCAATCGCAAATTCATGTAATATATGTGATGGGGCATTATTAACATATGATCCATTCACGATTCCACATTCTAAACGAACTGTGTTTACTCTCATAATGTTAACTGGAAGATCTGAGATATGCTCTTTCCCCTTCTCTAGATGCTTTCTTTTAAATCCAAATAGACTACCAATTGAGCGATTCGCGTCAAAGTTTATCTCATATTTTTTAGATTTTATATGTACTTGTAGCGTATTATTGTTACTCTTAATTAATAAATCGGGCTGTTTATGTCCCAACTCAATCATTTTTTCTAAAATGACGTTAGTAATATCATCAAGTTCATAAGAACCTATTGGAATCTCAATAATATCTTTCCCAATGTGAAATAGATTATTCTCTTTATCAACATTAGGAATCGAATTATACATATGAAAATCGATTAAACAACATTCATACTCTCCAACCAATTCAATAGGCGGGAAGTATTCAACCCTTATGGAGGAGGTAGTACCAGTTAGAGTTAGCGTTGTTGACATTTTAAAAGTTTGTATATAAATAAGTTGAAGCAACGTTTGAAAATCATTTTATAGTGTTTTATTTTTTTTTTTTTAAAAAAAAGAAATTATTTGATAATATTCTATAAAACTTCATTTTTATTTATCCAAGAATTGTGTTCATTAGAAAAACCCAACCATTTAACGTAAACCCTGTTACCACGTTTAGTTAAAATCTTTTCAACGAGGTAGTGGTTGGGAAAGCGTGTTTTCCTAATCTCATGCTCATAGAAACCACCTTTTATCATGTGTCCTTGGTAATCTGCTAAAATAAATGTAACAGGGTTGGTATTTTGTATTTTCTTAATTTCAAATATTTCTGTAGTCCAGTTCGGAGTATACCCCTTCTCAAAAACTTGTTTATACTTGCTTATGCGAACCTTATCACCGATATGAAATTTTGTTGACGGTTTAAATATTTTCAAACGATTATAGACAGTAGTCAACAAGGTCTTCTCATTAGATTGTGTAACATTTCTGGGAGCCATTTTAATTGTTCGATGTCGCTTATTATTATATTCAGAAATCAGTTTGTTATACATTTGAAGCCACTGATTGTTTCCATTATAACCGAAATGTTTCCACATCAAGTTTTTCAAGGTTCGATTAAATCGTTCTACAATTGATGCTTTTAGATTACTATATGTTGAATAATGGTTAATGTTATGTCTTTCCATCAAACTCTTAAAGTTGTTATTGAAGAATTCCTTTCCATTATCTGTCTGTAGATTTTTAGGGGCTCTTCCTAATTTTAAAATACTACTAAAGGCTTTTACGACTTCAACGGCAGTTTTTGTTTTAAGCGCTTTGCCCCATGCATATTTAGAAAATGTATCGATAACTGTTAATAGATAACAATATCCTTTATTAGATTTTGAAAAATTCCCCATCTCAACTAAATCTGCTTGCCAATGGTCATCAATTCCCTTCATAACCACTTTTCGTCTCGGGTACTTTTTTCGCGCTTGTTGATGCAACTCATCAACTATACTTCTTTTATTCATTTTCGGTTGCTCCCTTTATTACAATTGGATTAGCTACTTCAAGCTCAAAGTGATGTTTTCTTGGTGTTGTAAAAGATTTAAATATATAATTCTCAATAGTTTCAATTCGGTCAACAATTAGAGTTGTCAATTTATTTTCTAAGTTAGCTATTGCACTTCCAACATTATTTTCAATACTGAGCTTTAGTTTGTTATTGTTAATATTTAAATGTTGGATTATATCTTGTTGCGTTTGAAGGATAGAAGATTGCAGGTAATTTTTAGTAACGACATCTTTTTCTTGTATCGGTTTTTAATATGTGGATATGAAATGATTCCCACCCAGCATGACAAATACAAAATTTATATCCAGTTGAAATTTTTTGAATTCAGAAAGTTTAATTTAAATAAATATGTAAGTGTGCACATAGTACTCTATGAATGGTTGTTCATATGTTTTATATTTTTTTTATGTTGCTTAGCTTATGGTATAAAGTAGTTACCAGCTTGAATAGAATAGTTATTTAAACCGTATTATTGATTATCCTAATTTGAAGAATGAACCAACTTTAACTCGGGTAAAGCTCCTGGAGACGATTGTTGTTTAATAATGCTAAAGTTTCCGGAACAAATTTCCAGTAAAGTGGTATTATTTAAGGCTAGAAATCTCTTCGGAAGAAATATCACGTAATTATCTAGGTTAACTATGAAAGTCTCCTCAAATCTCGTTTTGATCCTTCGAGCGCTTTGAACAGGATAGTTTTGTTCCATCACCATATCATTGAAATGAAGTATATTCGGCAATGCAAATGATGTGCTGTTGAAATCTTACAGTGCTGCTGATTTTTTTGTTGAACCCATTTCACAACATTATGTTTGATGTTTAACTTAGTGTGGTGATTAACTTATTTCTAAAGTTGTTATGCTAAGCTCGAGAGAAAGACTGCGACTTTTAAACAAAAATTTACATTTAATCTCGAATTGCTATTGGTTGAAATAAAACCATATCATTTCTTACGAGTCCAACAAGTTGAACTATTGCTTTGGTTTAAAAACTTAGAATGCAACATAAATCTTATATTATTTTCTCCCTTTTTTTCTCTCTCTTTCACTCTTTCACACTGCTTTAGTGTGGATTTTTTATTTATTTTATTGTGATTACATTTTTTGTGTAAATACTTTTTTAGAATTTAAAATTATTTTCTCTGCTCTTATAAAATACTGAACATGCCAAAACATGTATCCGGACCATATTGGGCATCATCATTTGCCCACAGACAGTTAGAAAGGTGCTTTCCGTATTTGGAAGAACGTTTAGAGTAATTTTTTACTTTCTTTAAGTGATGCAACGTTTGATTTAGGTACTCCAAGTGGTCCTCAAAAATGTTATTTTTATGTGCAAGTAAAAATTCTGGAATTTCTTGCTCCAAGCTAATGTGATCCATTTTAAAAGTTAAATGCATACTTATTAAATATGGATAATTTGCTAATAAAGAAAACTCTTGTGCTTTATTTTTCATTATAAATTTTATATTTACATTAATGTCCATAATAGATTGTGCCATAATTTTGAAAACGACTATAATTATATTGTATTTTAATTCCTAAGTACTTAATAACTTAAAGAGGCGGTTGAAAATTTCTAAAACTATCAAAATACTCAATCTGATTTAAATTTTTGTAATAAGCTACCCAATGAGTTCCCGGGTTAGTTGTCAAGGCCAAATTAATGATGTCAGATTCTATTTTTCTAGGATGATGGGAGTTTATCCCTCATAAAAACGCCTCTAAAATATGGAACGTTTGTTTTACAGAATTCCATTATATCTACAATGTAGAGCGCTTTATTAGGTAGCTTACTTATTAGTTTTTTGGTGTCTTTTGTAGTATTTCATATCTCTTTTTGTAAGCTACGAGAAATAAACCTTTTCCTAAATCAATGTTCTCCACTTTCTTTTGTGACGCTTTAGCAACGTTATATGCCTTAGCAATGGATGAAAGCCTCCAGATAATAAGCCCCCAGAGCTCCGAGATAATTTAAAATTGGTACAAGAGGTAGGAATCCTCCAATTTAAGGAACGGGTATGACTCGTAGAATTGTCACTCTTTTTTATTTTTTCCAAAAGATTTACTTTTAACTTTGCGCGCAATTTTTATTGCACTGTGAATATCTAAGACGTAATTTTTTTGTTAACAGCACTAGAAGCACTTTTGATGGCATTTTTAAATAACTTCTTTTGCTCACATTTTGGTTTTTTCTTCCTTAAGCCCATCCCAAGCTTGCTTTTTGCTTTCACAGCGTTAGTAACGAAGTAAGCAGAAGCTTTTTCACTCAACCTACTATCTGATGCTTTAACACGCGTCCAAGTTTTTTTAAGCAAAGATTCAGGGGTCAGCTGACTTCCTCTAGGATAACCTAGGTTAAAACCAAATGGTAGCGCAGAAGTGCGGCTATAACCTCCAGGTGGTGGCACCTGGTAACAGGCCTCACCTTGATGAGTGCCTGGCCAATATAGCTGGGCGAATTCCCGCCCTGCACTCTTCCCTTCCTGCTTCCCATCCCTCTCACACTTCCTCCGTGGGCTGGATTAAGGTGTCATCCGACACGTGCCGCAGATCGACCAGACTCAGAGCCTAGTTAACAAAGTTCATCCACTAACGGAGGGCTCAGTTGCCATGCGCACACATGTTCTAATTAGCCTTATCTGTGTATTGCAGATCTTTGCACAGATGAACCCTATATTTCTCTGCCACTCGTGGGAACCTTTCAATCATGCGGGATATCCCCGCGACCTAACTCGCCGATCAGTTCGAGCAAAACCATCGTCGACTGCCAAGAGGCAGACAGCTAGAGCATCTGGTTCTAAGCAGGCCAATACGGTCAAAAGCGCGCCTCATAGAGGCACGGGACCAAGTAACGTGCTGACCAATGCAAGCGGTGCACACAAAACACGGTGCAACAGAACGACCTCTGATAACGGCACGCCCGTTACGTTCGAGACTGGGAGCCGCGTTACCTAAAAGAGGTTAATCTGGTGGTATTTCTGCATCCATAGAAAGGTTCCCCTCTGACAAAAAAATCAGGTGAGGATGTTCCTCAGCATACCTCGCCACATTCTTCCTCGCTAAGAGTGAAGGCAAGACGAAGGAGTTCTTGCTATCTGTTCTGAACAGCCAAAACGCTGACATAAATGTGCCCTCGTGGAAAGTTGTTCAGTTCAAAGCGCAATACCTAGGCACCCTTATCACATTTGGGATTGATGAGGATGTTCTTCGATTCCATAGTTAGTGAGAAAGGATCACAAATTGCGGTACGGTTTCGATACTGTAATTGCGAACTTTTTTTTGTTATTTTTTATTTCCCAAAAGTATATTGTATTTGTCATTTTAGTTAACTACATACATATATACATTTTTCATCAGTGTGGGATTAAGTTACTATTAATACAGTTATTTCTCGTAATTTGTTTAATGGTGTCTTATTTCAAGTTGATATCAAACAAGGTCGACTCTTGGTCGTTTTCTTTGTAGCCTCCGTGGTATTGTCAATTCTTCGGTCGGTAATATATTTATCTCATTGTTTTGGTGAGTTTGGATGATGGCGTGGTGTCTTCTGCTGGTTTTCTGTATTTCTTCGTCAATCAATAGGATATGAAGGTGTATGTGTATGTCTTGCTTTCATATATACCCTGGCGCAATGGCTATTGCTCTTAGAATTTTCGATTGTTCCGTTCCCCATAGCTAAATACCATACGTCCATACTAGTTTTATAATTTGGTTGTGGTTGAGTAATTTGTTGGAAAGTGTTGGTGATGAGTTTTTATTTAGTAGCCAATACAGTTGTTTATATTTAGCTAAGATTTCTTTTTTTTTCTTAATGTGATGTGTCCATGACATTTTGTTTTCCAGATACATGCCAAGATATTTAGCTTCTGTGCTTATTGTTATTTCGGTCCCATTTATTTTGAGGTTTATTGGTGTGAAGTTTCTTTGCGTTGTGTATGTTACTTGCTGGATTTTCAGTTCATTTATTTTGATGTTCCAGTATCTAAACCATTCTGTTGTTGTGTCTAAGAATATCTGCAGTTTATTGGTAGCTATCGGTAAATTTTCATTTCAGGATAAGGCAAGAAGTGCAAGATATCACAATCACCAGCCTAGCGTACGCTCATAAAATAGGCAACTGGGGAGGATCTAGCGAACCCCCAGTATCCGATCATAGACTCTGAGACAAACAACACTATGCGTATTTCTCGACATAGAGCGAGCCTTTGCAAATACATCCCACGATGGAGTGGCTGATGCACTTGTACGTAACGACATTAATCTCTCCTTAGTTAACGGGATTAACTCAGTTCTAAGGTTACGCGCAGCCGGGGTTAAGATGGGAGTCAACATAGAAAGAGGCTATAGAAACAAGGTCATATCCTCCCATAACAGAGTTATGCCTGAGTACCAGGCTATACCGACATCCGGGGAAACGAAGGAGTTGTTAAACTAGCTAGGAAAGGAGTAGCCAATACAATGATAGGACCAGAACCCTGTTAAGGCAATGGCACTCATAAAGACAGAGAATAATACCGAAACATTAAATTTAAACTCAGGAACAAACTCTGGGTAAACCAATCAGGTCTCAACCAAGCAAAAACTATGCTTGGTGGTTATAACCACAAAAGATTTAAGACTATAATACTCTTAAATTGGAACCAACTGAGAATACACAAAGGCTTCTTATCTGGTCATTGCAGCCTACGGAAGGACATGTTCAACCTCGGACTTTCTGATACCGATACATGCCGCTTCTGCGATACAATGGCAGAAACGCCAATACGTATCCTATCAAAATGTGATGCGCTGGCAAGGCGAAGAACACTTCACTTGGGACACCAAGAAACGGTCGGGCTTCTCCCGGCACTTAACCCCCATAGTATCCTTTGCCTCTCTGCAAGATATAGGACTTATGGAGGTCCTCTAGTTAGTTAGAGTCAACGGGAAGTACAATAGACCTAGCTAGGTCGCAGTACATGAATTTTAATTTCGCAAATAATAATAATAATAGAGAACAGCCATGTTAATGGTCTGTGATCGGTTTCAATAACAAATTGTCGACCGAATATGTATGGTCGAAAGTACTGATACTATAGAGAGACATTCTTTTTCTGTAAAGGTGTAAATCACTTCGTTATAATGTTATTATAATGAAGTCACCCTGTCGGGCCGACCAATACACTCTCATATAACCTAACACCGATTTGGTATTTTCTAAATTTTTACGCCGCACAGCACTATCATATGTTCGGAAATTGAAGTTATTTTTGTATATAAACAAATATGTTAAATGATTGAAAAAATTACGTCATATACGAGTTTTTGTGAATATTTTGTTTTTAAAAGGATTGACGAAATATGTGGAACTTTTATGTTAACATTTATATCAATGCAATTCATAACATTAATTTGGTTATATGCACTACATTTTCTCTCTTTGTGTTCAACACTAATTTCACCTCCGAAAATACTTTAAATGTCGGTTATTTCACACTCTGAAAATGGCGGGCTTCTAATGAGAGTGGTCCGATTAGTGTCAAAAATTGGCATCACCTTGTAATTATTACTCCATGAAGTCATCTGGTCTGCCTTTTCATGCAACCCTGTCGGCCTGATTAGGCAACTCTGGTTTTCTCGGACGAACTTGCAACCCTGTCAGCCACATTTTTGCACTAACACGTAAACAGCGTAAGAAATGCATCTATGTTTCTCTGTGTTAGTGAACTGAGATTTTTACCCCCTGAGCGTAAACATCAAAAATATGTTTTTGGTGTTAGGTTTGATACCTTCGCCTCTTACAACGTGACCTAAAAATTCAGTTTCTCGTTTCATAAATTCGGTTTTTTCTATTTGGATCTTTGGGTTAGTTTATCTTAACCGTTTAAAAATATTGTTTGATTGATTGATTCAACATATTCCTTTAAAGATGTTTACAATATTATAATGTCATCTATATACACTAAGTATATTTTATTAATATAGTCAGATAGTACATTATTCATTGAACGTTGAAATGTTGCTTGGGCTGTTTTTAGTCCAAATGGCATAAAGCAGTTTTGTATATATCTGATTTCTCAATTAATTTGACGGAATCCTTTAGCTCAATCCAATGTATCAAGAATTTCTTCCTAATTTTTCAAGATTTTCTTCCATATTGGAGATTGGGTAACAATCTTTAATGGTTGCACCGTTTAGCTTTCGATCACTAATCTCCATTTAGTTTTTCCGCTGGAACTATCCAAACAGGTGCAAAAGACATGGAATGGCTGTGGGTAATGATTCCTTTTTTTAACATTTCTCTAATTTGTCCTTCTACTTAAGTTTAGTGTACATATGGATAACGGTATGTCTTAGCTGCAATTAGAGCATTGACTGCTGTTCTAATCTGAGACTTTATCATGTTTGTAAACGGAAGGTCACTGTCTTCAGTGTAAAAAATAATTTTAAAATTTTTTATTATTGGTAACATAAATTGTTTTTCTTCCAAGTTTGGGAATTCCATCCTTATCTGTTCTAGGATCGGTTCTTCAAAGTTTTTTACCATAGCGTAAACACAAAAGTTTCTTTTTTCACGATCTTGCAGTCATAGGCAGAATTCTTTGATTATGTTATTTATCGCTTCTGGGTCATGAACTGTATGTTCATTTTCTTTTTCCTCTGGAGTACGATTTTCGTTCGTTATTTTTATTGGGTTTTTATTTTCCTTGGATAGAATCTGTTTTAATAACCAATTATGATTTTGTTTTCTTTTAAATTAATTATTGCATTTAATGGTATCTATATGATATTACCACTTAAACCATCACAATTGTTATGGAATTGAAAGAGAAATTCCAAATTTTTTATCGAAGTTTCCGAATTCTTTAAAAGTGGGAAAATTGAATTTACATTTAGTACTAATGATTGTGCCATTTCCTTTTATTATATATATATTTTTTTGTTTTGTTTTTTGTTAACAATTAATTCCTATAGACCCAATGGTTATAATATTAATTCAAAAGATAATTGTAAATTTAGCGCGTCAGTGCTATATTTATATTATATGCTCACTTATAATTGAGCTCAGCAAAGCATTGCAATGAAGTGCGACGCATTAGCTTACACAAATCAGCTATCCTGAAATCACATGGCTGCAATTTAAAGAATTGTTAGTGCAGCAACAACGTTTACTGCGATCGTCCTAAAAATGGAGAGTGACTTTTGGTATACGGAAATCGGCTAGTGACGTCACGTTATCTAAATGGAAAACAATGGACATAAAGGAGATTGCAGTATCCGTAGTACTGGTTCAAGTTGAGCAGATCGATCAAAAATTCTACCGTTAACAAAGTGCTACAATTGTGGTAAGACATTACATAATAGAGCAGAATGTCGTATGAGAACGTCTAAGGAGACGCAACCACTAAGAAGCTACCAGCCTCTCATCGGCTCCGCATCTTCAAGAGACCGGATTGCTATTACTTGCTACAAAAGCGGAGAACTGGGACTTGCGATGGCTTGTACTAAAGACAGCGCAAGACCGAAGACGAGCAAAATCCGTGAGAAGCGTGTAGATGCCTGTACGGTAGATGAGCCGAAAGGTATACTAATTCAATCCTTTCCTTTTTATTTTGACTCTGCCGCTGAATGTTCATTAGTGAAAGAAACAATGTCAGCAAGATTTTCTGGAAAAAGAATTTGTTATGTTGTAATGTTAAGAAGTATAGGAAATAATACTGTTTGAAGTAGATTGCAGATTCTCTCAATTATTCGAATAGGTGAATACACCCTGGAAGTCTTGTTTCATGTGGTTCAAGACAATTTTATAAAATATGATATAATGATTGGTCGTGAAGTACTGAGCCAGGGTTATAGTATTGTAATTGACCAAAAAGCCAAAGTCATAAATACTATTGTAAACCTCGTTAGTTATAAATCTCTTATTGAAAATGACATTGAATTAAGTGGCCGTGATAAAATTCGATTATTGGAAATTTGAAAACCATTTTCTGAATTATTTATAAATGAACTTCCGCAAACTCAAATAATAACGGGACAACTAGAAATAAGTCTAATTGATTCCAATAAGACAGTTCAGAGGCGACCATAAAGACTGAGCTCAGAAGAAAAGGAACTCGTGAGATGCAAGACACATGAGTTGCTGTCATCAAATAAAATAAGATCTAGTTCTTCCCCATTCGCCAGCCCCATGTTGCTTGTCAAAAAGAAAAATTGCACTGATCGTCTTTGTGTGGATTATCGCGAGTTAAACTCAAATACAATTTTAGACAAGTATCATTTGCCTCCCAATTTCAAGGTTGAGTGGCGCCAAATTCTTCCCTTGTATAGACATGGCTAGCGGTTTTTATCAAATTGCTGTACATTCAAATACTATAGAGTGAACGGCTTTCGTCAACCCCGAAGGACGATATGAGTTTTTGGCCATGCCGTTTAGCATAAAAAATTCGCCGTCGGTTTTCCAGCGATCTGTGATAGAAGCCTTGGGTGAACTGGCCTATACATATGTCGTTGTCTACATAGATGACATATGGTGTCGCCACTACTACAGCCGACAACTATCCGGAAACCCGACGAACAATACACCAACCGAATCGAAGCAACCACCCCAATAGAGAGAGCGGATCCGTTTGGAGCCAACATGAAAGTAGGCCACTCCCCCCAACAAGAGTTAGTGAAGATTGCTGTTCCACCTACCTCTTCGCCTGATGCGGACAGCAGTAACATTAGCGCCCTCCCTGTGCGGGAACTAGCCGCGATCGGGGTCCTGGTAGGAGAAATCAAAGCCTACATGGATAACCACCGAGCGATTAAAACGGTGTTCAAAGACAAGCTGGCCAAGATAAGCGTGCTTCAGAAGGCGGCGTATATGAAACTGACGGCAATGCACCCGGGTGGCAACAGCCGCACAACCAGGGCACAGGCGACAACTGCGAAGGACCCAATCGGACACCAAGCCACCCGAAACCAATAAACAAGAACCCGACGTGAGTAAGAAGGGCGACTGAATTATCGCAACAGGAAGAACAAAAATAAACCGCGAGTTAAAGCTGCTAGGACGGATGCGATAGTCATCAAAAGCACTGGGTCGGGCTCATACGCGGGCATACTGAGGAAAGTCAAAACAGATCCTGCGCTCCGGGATCTCGGCCAAAGTGTGGCAAAAATACGGAAGCCTGCAAATGGAGACTTGCTGTTCAAGATGAACAAGGTAGCTGACCCAGCAACGGAACAGCTGCAGAAAGCGGTTCAGGCAGCACTTGGAGCTGAAGCGGAAGTTAGGACCATGGCAGAAACTGAGCTCATTGAAATACGTGACCTGGACGAGGTAACAACCCAAGACGAAATATCGCGTTCGATCAAGGCCTGCCTGGGGGCGACTATTCTACCAGCTGCCATTCTCTCCTTGAGGAAAGCTTACGGATCGACTCAAACGACTACGATCAGGCTGCCGACGATAACTGCAGCTAAGCTACTACAGCACGCGAATTTACGCATAGGGTAGGGTGTACTGCCGAGTAAGACCCAAACTGGAACTCAGACGGTGCTATAGATGCCTGGAATTCGGATATACGGCCGTTAACTGCAAAGGTCAGGACAGGTCCCGAGAATGCTTTAACTGTGGAAGCTTGGATCATCAGGCAAAGGGGTGTTAAAACCCGCCTAAGTGCACCATCAGCTCAAAGACTGATGTCGCCAAGGCTAGTCATGCAACCAACAGCAGGACGTGCCTAGCTTATCAAAGAGCAATGAAAAGTTTAAAACCAATATGAGAGTGCTTCAACTAAACCTGAATCACTGCAGAACGGCGCAAGATCTTTTATCCCAGACAATTAGGGAACAAAAGATCGACGCCGCCATCCTCAGCGAGCCATATATGGCTAAAGATGACGAAATTTGGATCACGGATAAGTCAGGGGGAGCTGTGGAATGGTGCTGCGGTGACACAGCGCTAACCATGGTGGAATGATGAGCTGACACAGGATATACTAGAGCTAGATGCGGAAATACCTTCATCTTCAGCTGCTATATCGCCCCAAGCGTATCGGAGCAAAGCTTTTGCGGATATCATCGACAGCATAGCAACGGATGCCAGAGGGAAACACCCAGTGCTGATAGGTGGGTACTTTAACGCCTGGGCAATAAAATGGGGAAGCCCGAAAACCAACAGACGAGGGAGAATCCTACTGGAGGGACTGGGCGACCTCGGAATAACGTTGCTGAATACTGGTAATCGACAAACTTTCGCAAAGGCTGGTAGGGGATTGATCATCGATCATCATCGGAAGTTGCACCAACATGCCGGGAAGAGCTTCTGGAAATACTGATCAAATTAAAGAGCGACAAAGCACTGGTACCAAACGAAGCCCTGAAGACTATAGCCCTATTCCAATCAGCACCGTTTGTTAACCTGTACAATAGGTACATGGAAGAAGGTTTGATACCGAGCGAATGGAAAATCCAAAGGCTAGTACTTATCCCGAAGGGTAATAAGCCTCCGGATGAGCCCGCATCCTACAGGCCACTGTGTATGCTGGACTGAATAGGCAAAATTTTTGAAAGACTA